>JAKCPI010021391.1:0-10857 GCA_023213315.1 Euborellia annulipes
AGTATTGAGTCAACCGTTGAAGCGATCAGCCACAACGTCTGTGCTCTCTTATTTATAATTTTTTATACTGTGTTTGTGTTTTCCGTCTTATTATATATATATATAGTAGTGTTTAAATACACAGTGGTAGGTGAATGATTAACATGCCGCTGGAAGGGGACCCCCACGACCCGGGTCCCCCAACGGGATCTTCTACAATAGTACATTCGGGCGTCGCCACAACGTTACAACAACAGATAAGCAATAATTCTCCTTCTGATGCTTCTAATAATAATAATTATTCTGAAATTTCCCATTCTACATATCAATCCCCTGATGTTGATGTTGAGCAGACAGATAACACGCGTCGGGAAAAAACTATTAGAATAAAAATAACCATGAATAAATACTTACGCTCGGATCCAGGCCCATATTCAGTATTTATTGAAAGCACAAATGAACAAATAACTAAAATTCACCCTATGAAGATTGGAAAACTTATTTACAAAGATCTACCTAGATATAAAAATAGTGTAAGAAATGTATCAATCGTAAGCAGGAAAAAAGTAAAAGTAGACCTTAATTCTTACGATGCAGCGAATAACCTCATCTCAGAAAAATTATTCACTGAAAGAAATTTAGTGGCTTATATACCTGTTTTTTTCACTAGGAAAAGTGGTATAATCAGACATATTCCCACTGATACGACAATTGAGGAGATCAAAGAAGACATTGAATCCCCAGTTGCCGTTACCGACGTAGTACGTTTCACAAGAAAGGGTGACCGAGATACCCCGATAGGAACAGTCAAACTTACTTTTCTCTCTCAAGTTATCCCTCCCTATGTTAGATTACATGGGATGAGAGTTAAAGTCGAACCCTTTGTATCGGCCACGATACAATGCAGGAAATGTCTTTCATATCACCATAAGAGGGAATACTGTAGACGATCTCCGAGGTGTGCTTTTTGTATGTTGGAGCATGAGTCTGAGAGTTGTAAATATACCGGTGACCCTCAATGTATTTTTTGCATAGACCCCGAAGAAATCCACTGCGCGACTGACCATCAGAGGTGCCCTGAATTTAAGAAACAAAAAATGATTAAAGAGAAGATGACTCTCCAAAATCTATCTTACAGAGAGGCACAGGAAGAAATTGATAAAGAAACTTACGCGAAGGTACTTGGGTTGGATGTTTGCAGCGATATTGATAATTTCCCCTTCCTTCCTGGAATACCAGATTCCAGAGATCAGAAAAGGAAGAAGAGTGGTTCGGATTCGGAAAACGAGTCCCAAACCAATCAACCTACAAGAGGCATAGAGACTCGGATTATACATGTCCCGAAGAGACAAAGATCTTATAACACCCATGTTGCCCCTCAGTATCCGTCTTTACCTAAAGCTGTTCACCTTGAAGGTAATTCTCTTCATGAAAACCCCCGATATAAAAAAAACTTATCACAAGGATCTAGTAAAGAGTACATGAAAACTAACAGATTAGCGGAGGATATCTTCTCGATAATGAGTCAAGTGAAGCGATACCCCGACCTTGGGAAAGAAGAAATAATCAAAATAATATCTAATAATATTCTGAAATATTCAAGTCTAAGTCTTTACACCTAAACTATAGCAAGGTCAAATACATGATATTTTTATTGCTTTTTGTTAAGAACTTTTGAAAGATACAGAGTTGGTGTAAATATGTTATTATGATTCTTCCATTACACCACTCTTGGTACAGTTTAATGTGGAATTAGATGGCCACCTCATCTACTTCAATGAATAATACATCTTTGTTTGTTATACAGTGGAACGCCAGATCCCTGCATGCTAGGAAAGAGTCCTTTGAATATCAGATGACTATTTTAAATCCAGATGTCATTTTAGTATGCGAGACATGGTTTAAACCGCAGTTTAACTACAAGTTTAGAAATTTTAACATTATCAGAAAGGATCGCCTGGATGGCAAGGGCGGAGTGGCAATTTTAATAAAAAAGTCTATAGTTTACAAAGAAATTCATTTTGATTTGGATTCTATTAACTTTGAAACATGCGGAGCTCAGATAGAATTATCACCGAGAATGAAGATTAATTGTGTCTCAGTTTATGCTCCTCCACAGACAATTATTCAATATAACAATTGGAGTCATTTCTACAGCCAACTAGAGGGTACAGCCATAATAGGAGGAGACTTCAATGCACATTCCTTTGCTTGGGGCTGTGGGTTTGAAGATCCTGCAGGTTCCTTACTTAATGATCATGTTGATAAAGACGGCTTGGTTATTCTCAATACTGGAGAGCCTACAATGATCCCTAGACTTAACAGAAGATCATGGCCAGTCGATTTATCCCTTGTAACTCCTGACATCGCTCCGTATATCAGTTGGAAGGTTCTGGAGGATCCTGGTGGGTCTGACCATTTCCCAATTTCTTTGAAAATTGAGATTCAAGTTCCTTATGTAAGGAAAGACACGTCTAAAGGCAAGATAAACTTGAACAAGGTTAACTGGGAATTATACCAAGACTTGATGGGCAATAGGATCAACCGATTGGAAGATAACAATACCATCTTGTTGAATAAATATGAGATATTCGTGAACGATATTAAAGAATGTGTTGATATGAGTATCCAAGTTCATCATAATACAAACTTTCCAGTGAATGATACAAGAAGAAGTCCTCCTTGGTGGGATGCTGAGGCCACTAATTTGGTAAGATCTAGAAGGATAAGTTTTAAAAACTATCGTCAATCAATGACACTTGAAAGCTTTATTTGTTATAAAAAGTCTGAGGCCGAGACCAAGAAGAAGCTGAAGTATAAGAAAAGGACACACTGGAAGCATTTCTGTGCTTCCATTAATAATACTACTCCCATCGCTACAGTTTGGAATAAAATCAAAATATTAAAGAATATGTCCCTACCACAAAGGCAAATTATTGGATCAGACATCATTGATGATTTTGCTGATATTATTGCTCCTCCGTCGGTTCCCGAAAAATTCAACTTCTTGAGGAGAACAGTAATTCTCCTCAGTGGATGGTATCACCTTTTAATCTGGACGAACTTCAATTGGCCATCGACTCTAAAGTTGATTCCTCACCTGGTTATGACAACATATATTATTCCATGATCAAAAACCTCCCATTGTCTGGCAAGAACTTTTTAGTAAATATTTTCAACTACTTCAGTATAAATCAAGAATTTCCTGAGTCGTGGACCACTCAACTGATTGTTCCTGTGCCGAAACGTAATAAGGACCTTAGTAGGGCTAGTGGATATAGACCTATTGCGCTGTCATCAGTTATTGAGAAGCTTTTTGAAGTATTGTTAAAACAAAGGATTGAATGGTGGGTCGAGAGTAACAAGATTATTTGTGATTCTCAACACGGATTCAGAAAAAATAAGAACACTTTAGATAATTTAACAATTTTAACAAATCACATATATTCTGCTTTCATTGAAAGGGAGTATATGACAACTATTTTTCTTGATATAAAATCAGCGTATGATAGTGTGAATATTAATTGTCTTGCCCGGAAATTGAAGGATTTGAATATTCCTCCGCGCTTCATTAACAATATAATAAAACTTAATCATACACGGACTATATATATTAAAAACAATAGTTCTATTTATGGTCCAAGAAGTATTTCAAACGGATTAGTGCAGGGCTCCGCTCTTAGCCCATTACTCTACATGTTATACACTAATGATTTAAGTAGAAATTTAACTCCAAATGTTAAATTGTTGCAATTTGCGGACGATATATGTTTGTTTACTCAATCTGAGTCTGTAGATCTTAATACTTTTAATCTTTCTAATTCATTCCAAAATATCATGTGCTGGCTACGTAAAAATAATTTAGAATTAGAGGCATCTAAGACCAAATCCATTATTTTTACTCGAAAATACAAGATCCCCACACTTAACAGCTTAACTATAAACGATTTGAATATAGAAATTGTTAAAAGTTATAAGTTCTTAGGGATGATACTTGATCAAAAGTTGACGTGGGTGTGTCATATCAACAATCTCATGTCAATGTGTGAGAAAAGATTAAATATAATAAGGTGTGTCTCAAAGACTTGGTGGGGTGCGCATCCTAGCTGTTGTCTACTAATGTATAGATCATTGATAAGGTCATGTTTGGATTATGGCTGCTCTTTATATTCAAACGCACCAAATCAGTTTCTAAAGAAAATAGACACCTTTCAATATAGGGTTCTTAGATGTTGCCTTGGAGCAATGTGTTCCAGTCCGGTCAATTCTCTTTTAGTGGAAGCTAGGGAAATGCCTCTATCTATTCGAAGGTCGATGTTGACTCAGAGATTTTTGATTAATAAGATTTCTATGTGTGACCAAAGTGTTATGTCGTCTCTCGCTATGTTGAAGGATATATGTAGTTTTACGAGACATAATCATAGGTTAAGGCGGAGCATCCATATGGTTAACAACTACAATAAAATATTAACTAATGTCCCGCCTCTGAATGTAACGGATTTGCCGTTGAAATTCTCTTCCTCCTATTCCTCGAGATTTGGAGGCATGACCATTCACATCTGGTCTTGGTCCAAAGAGGATCCATTCCTAAGGCATAAGTTTATTGGTACAATCAATGAAAAATTCTCCAATTTTGACGTTATCTATACCGATGGGTCAAAGAAAAATCCCAGTGATAGAGTAGGGTGTGCTTTTTACCATTTCAACACTCACCATGGTTCCAAATTTTCTCTGCCAAGGGAATTTTCGATATTTAGTGCTGAAGCAGTTGCACTGCTTCGATCATTAATGTATATCAAGAACAATGTTTTAGGTAATAAAATTTTAATCGTTACAGACTCTGCAAGTTTATTATTAGGTCTCAAGAATTTGAATAAAAATGACAATAAAAATTATATTTTATATGAAATTAATAGACTAATAGTAGAAATGAAAAAACATGTTAATCTGTTCTGGTGCCCCAGTCATAAGGGCATACCAGGAAATGAGATTGCAGATCTTTTGGCGCAGGACGCCATAGAGAATGGAACACCCATAGAGATGAGATTACCAATCCCGGATGCCCGTGCACTTGTCAAAAAATTGTGTTTAGACGACTGGCAAAATGAATGGGACGCTTACGCTGCTGTAAAGGGTTCTCAGCTATGCAAAATAATGCCTAGGATACCTAGCCGATGCTGGTTTGAGAATAGTCATCTTTTTAGGAACATATTAACTCTGATAATTAGATTAAGATTGGGCCATGTCGCAACTCCGAAAAGATTATTTTATTTCAAATTAAGGCCAACGCCTTTTTGCGAATGTGATAGCATCACTGTAGGTGATGTTGATCATATCTTCCTTGGATGTATCAAGAAAAAACACCAGATTGATCGTCTATATGACAACATCAAAAATCAGGTTAGTCTTCCTACAAAGATGACTATTCTACTAGAAAGTTTTAACCAAAACGGGGACGGGGACGTCAGGAAAAATGTCCTGAAATTTTTAGTGAGCCTGAGAACGTTCTTGTAAAGACTAAAAAGTTTAATTTTAATTAATTAATTGTAAACTTGTAATTATATTATAGATAAGCATATATTATAAAAGCAAATGTAACCTGTTGTAAACTGGGGACTGGCTTAAAGGCTTTTTTGGCCAGGGCCAACAATTATTAAATAATAATAATAATAATAATTAATTTGGGTTTTGGCGGGTGGGAGGATAGGGGTGGGGCCATGAATTTCGAAAAATGGCTTCTTAAATGACGGTGGTCAGTCAGTCAGTTCTCTCTTTATATATACTAGACTTTCCAGTCTAGCTGGCGGGGCTGCGCCCCCTCGACCCCCTTGCTCGCCTACTTATATACATACCGGTACATACATTTTCCCTTTTTCATTTTTACTTTCTCTTACCTCTATATATATGTTAATATATAGAGAGAGAAAGTATTGGATTCATGTCAAAAATTCGATGTCGAGATTTTGATGGATCTTCACGTTTTGAGGTCCCCTGAATCCAAAAAAGTGGTTTTCGCGACATGGTCTGTCTGTGTGTCGTGTGTGTCTGTGAACAAAATATCTCAAGAACGAAAAGAGCTAGGAGGTTGAAATTTTATATTTAACTTAGGCACCCCCATGGGACGTGACACGAAGCTTTTGAACAAAATCGGCCCAAAAGTACTAGTACTTTACTGATGTAGTTTTTCAGTTTTTTTCGATTTTCTCTAAATTTGCTCCAACGATTTTTTTTTAAATTCAAAAATCAATTATTTTTTAGATTCTCTTTAAAATGTATATTCTCATTTTGTGATTGAAATCTTCTGAAGACTACTTTACTCTTGAACTCCATAGAAAAGATAGGAGAAATGGTTGCCATGGTAACAAAATATAAATATTTTCCCATACTTATAAATTTTACATCTTGAAAATCGAATGTACCCTACTGTCGGAAACTAAATATATGTCGACACAAAAAATCTGGTGTGACAAGCACAGTACACAACTTTCGATTACCGAAGGTAAGAGAAAGTTGTGTGCTGTGCGCCAGTCACACCAGATTTTTATATGCAGAGTTTTAGCGGTTAATTATTCATGAACTTAAGATTTTTTGTGAATCATATCCTTTCCGGGACTCTCCCGGTACACAGACAAAAAAATTTACGCCGATATTTTATTATTCAAAATGTAAATAAATAAAAAAAATCGTAAAATGGAGAGGACTGAATAACTCCGAGTCAGTCGGAAAATAAAGAATTAAAAAAAAAAAAAAAAAAGTATTTATTTATGTTCTGCATGTGGCAGTATATTAAAAAATTCATGCCCTAGTAACTCTTGACACAAATGCACAATAACAGACTACTGACAGGCAACCATCTGCTAAGCCACCTACCTCAAATTGGACTTATACTACTTTCATAATCAATGATTACGCAATTTATTTTACCAATTTTCAATTGTACAAAACATGAAATTTTTTAAAGAAATTTACCACTTTTACATTAAATTAAGCATAGCCTATATTATGTAACTTTTTTTTAATGGACTTACACCACTTTCAAAATAAACGGCCCATATTACATATATATATAGGTAAGAGTAAGTAAAAAGAAAGATATGCAAAAAGTTACCTACCAAAGAAAAATACTATTTAATATATTCTTTATATTAGGCGAAAAATGATTTGAAGATCCAGCTAGCCAATTTGTATGCCTTGAAGAGAATCTATTCAATGTGACGAATGGAATTCAATTTAGGATGGACCCATTGCCATCTCGTGATCGGCACCCATTGATGAATCAAAATTATGGCAAGATTTATTTTTACAGAGCTCCTTTCGGGTAAAACACTGAAAAACATAAGATCTCTATCTTTAGTCTATGTTTATTGATTTAATCTTTCAAACAAAATTTATTTTTTTTATTTCTTTATTAACAGGCTCTTGGCCAAAGCGCATCGTTCCAAATAATAAATATTACATTATTGTAATTTTTCTATTGAAACAGGTTTCAAGTCTTGATGCATTCTCAAATGAGTTCTAAGTGAAGAAGGATCAGTATATACTCTATTACATATTCCACATGGATAACTATCCTGGCTAGTATGCTTTTTTAAATGTAGCTTTAGATATCCTCGTTGAGCAAAAGCTTTTTTTACATATTTCACATTCATGTCGTTTCTCACCTTTATGAGTTGATAAATGTCTTTTAAGATAAGAGTCTTGTGAAAACTGTTTATTACAGACATTGCAGTGATAATTTTTTTTCTTCTGAATGAATTAATACATGTTTTTTGAAGTAGGAGGAATCGTAAAATTGTTTCTTGCATATTTCACATTGATGTGGCTTCTCCTCTTTATGACTTAATAAATGTTTTTTTAAGTTAGATGAATTAGAAAATTGTTTTGTACAAATTTCACAAGAATGGGATTTCACACCAGTATGAATTAAGAAATGAGTTTTAAGTGTAGAGGATTGAGTAAATTGTTTGTTACATAAATAACATTGATATGGTTTTTCACCAGAATGAATTAATAAATGATTTCTAAGTTGAAAGGGTTTAGCAAATTGTTTGTTACATATATCACATTGATGTGGTTTCTCTCCTGAGTGAACAAATAAATGATTTCTAAGATTAGACCAATCAGAAAATTGCTTATTACAAAAATCACAATGGTATGGTTTTTCGCCTGAATGAAGAAATAAATGTTTTTTAAGATTTGAGGGATCCGAAAATTGTTTCTCACATGTATTGCATTGATAAGGCTTCTCTCCTGTATGAATTCGTAAATGTCGTTTTAGTTTAGATTGTGTAGGAAATTGTTTATTACACATATCACATTGATAAGTTTCTGTCCTCTTTAGTGTCTGATCTCTTTCCATCTGATGTTTAGGGTGATTTGAAGGACTCAAAGAAAGATGTATTTTTGGATGTTGTTGCTTCTTTTTAAATTTCTTTTTTAATATTTCTAAAAAATAAAATAAAAATTTATTAAATAAGATAAGGAAAAAAAATGAAATATCGCACCTTTTATTTGATGGAAATCACCATTTTCAAAAATGTTTATTTTCTGTGAATTGCATTTAATCTGATGTTTAGAAAGAAAAAACAAATTGATAAAGTTTGTTTTACAAAACTTACACATGAAGACGGGACCTGTAAGAAAAAAAAATAAAATCACTTTTTCATGAAAATAAATATAAAGACTTTTTTCTTGATGACTCTCTTTTAAATTTTAAAATGTCAACCAATTAATTAATAAAATGAATTTTGTTTTAGTTTTAAATATTTTAAATAAATATAATTGAAAAGCATGAACGAGACTTCCATTAGGCTAATTACAAAAACTTGTGGAGTGTTTTATGTAAGTAATTAAATTGCATTACTAAGCTGAGCTGAAGTGGTACAAATTTAAGACGTTTGTCAACGTCTGCCAAACAACGACCGAAAAAATCAACCAAATTGAGAAATAATAAAATGATTTTTTTTGCCATGCTTCACTTTTTCTTTCTTAAAATCAAGAATATAAAATTAGGCTACATAACTAAAATAAAGTAGGATTTAAAAAAATTTTATTTTTCTTTTAACATGGTAAATTCACTTGAAGCTTTTAGTGTCGGTGCAGCCAAAGCAAGAAAAAAACATGAATTAATATCCAATCTCTAAGCTCTCTAGGAAGGGCTGGCTGGGTCAGGTCTTGACCCAATGGATTCTTTTGACTGATACAGACACAAATTATTAATAACAATATTATATTTTTATTATCCAAATATCTAGTTCGACAAGCACGGAACACAACTTTCAATTATCGAAGGTAAGGGAAAGTTGTGTGCTGTTCGACCAGTATTAACATTTTATTAATCAGAGATTACCATGATCGAGAGTACTCTATTCAAGGGTATTTATTACCTTAAAAATCTTGTGTGATTGATCACACAGTACAAAATTTTCTCTTACCTTCGGTAAATGAAAGTTGTGCTCTCTACTTGTCGGACCAGATTTTAGAGTAATAAATATAGAGTAGGCCTACTGTCGAACATCGTAAGCTCTAGTTAAAATATTGTAATTAAAACAAAAATATAAGCTGAAGGGGAAGTTGCTGTTGATGTTATGGAATGGAAGAGAGCAAGTACGGGTGCAGCAAATAATAGAGCCTTTGGATGCCAAATCATGGGCGTACCCAGCGAGGGGCAGGGGGCAGCTGCCCCCCCTAGAAGCAAAAAAAAAAAAATTAAATGTTTATAAAGTGATGAAACGAAACAAAATTGGTGGATGGCGACGGGGAATGATTTTTTTGTTAGGACTCGAGGGTTTTTAGGCCTTTAATTCGAAGGCTTTTCCCCTCTATGTAAAAAATAGCTATGTCAAAATCTGGATGACCATGATCTGCCCCCCCCTCTCTAGATTTGATCCTGGGTACGCCCATGTGCCAAATGCTCTATTATTTGCTGCATCCTTACTTGCTCTCTTCCATTCAATGTTAATAAGAATTTAACGAATATTAAATGATATTGGAGTAAATAATTCTTTGAGATTATGCTTATTTGTCAATATTGATTGAAGATGGCCGAAATTTTCGTTTTGATCGCGGACAAAGGAAATTAAATTTTGCATTAATTTATACGTTTAAATGCAGTTATTTCGATAGCACTATAAACTATAATATATAATGTGTGACAATCTGCATAAGATGCTTATGGTGAAAGATGCTGCATGCCATCATACATCTACAATTATACGGATTACGGATAATACGTAAAAAATATATTCCTAGTGAAAATTAAATTTGTCAAGACAATTAATGACTTTAAAACAAAATAGATTATAAGACTAGTAAAAAATTGTTTACCGATGTGAATAGGATATTTAATATCTTGTTCAGCCATCTCTTCTTTATTAATAGTTGACATCTTGGTTATTTTTGTTTTTTTTTAACAAATCTACTGGATGATATATTTTCTGATTTAATTATAACACTGTTTAATTATTAATAAAAATATTAAAATATAATGGTAAACCAATAGGCACAATCGACACAAAAAATATTATATAGATAGCCATAAATACTAAAATTGTTCTGAATATATTAGTCAGGTTGAGCACCAAGGCACCAATGTATGTTGAGTACAAGTTGAGTTGGCAAGTTATTTACAGACGAGTAAATTACAAGCTATTTACGCACAAATTACTATCTTGTAAATAAATAAGTCGTCCTAAATAGCTGTAAATAATCAATTCTCTGGAAAAAATATTTCATTTTTTTTTTTTTAATGTTTTAAAGCATTGACGATAAAGTTGTTTACTTTTTATTTAGTGGAATAATATAATCAAAATGTTAATAAAATAATTCTAAAAAAAAAATTCAAAAATTAAATATGGTATCCTAACCTACAACCAAAGT
>JAKCPI010021393.1:0-13910 GCA_023213315.1 Euborellia annulipes
TCATGTGCTGATTCAGGCGAGATTTATATCAATAAAATTGACTTTGCAGCTTCTTCGCCGTAGACGGATGGTTGGTCAAAAAAATTATAAAAACATTGTTTCTATTTTAATTTTAGTTATTATTGGTCAACTGCCTTGTACAAGTATCAGTTTCGATGCATTCATCATCCTCAGGACCTATAATTTAATGTTACATTCAAATTTTAATATTAGATTTTATAACATTTTGATTAGCATTTTTTTATATAAATACAGTATAATATTATTAATACACAATTTTAAATTATTTTGAAAAAGTTAAAAATACAAAATTATAAAATTAATTAATCACATCTGTTAATTATATAGCCTATAATTGGTTTAAATTTGTTAAAAGTTGTAATTACATACCTTAATAACTAAAGAATCTATTTTGAAATTTTATAATACACCTTGTCATATACTGGACAGTTATTATGTCCTTAATGGCTATAAAATATATATGGTTTTTGGATCTAAAAGAAACCTTATTCAATTAGTTACATTTCGATATTAACATTATGATTTACAAAAGGTCAAATTTTTATAAATACCTTTAATATTTAGGAACATACAATTATTAAGATGTTTGTCAGTGTGTGTATTTTTAACTATCAATGTCAATACTTTTTGTTAAAACGTCTTTCCATAAAATTAAAATTAGAATTATATTTTCTGTCGTTAGATCATTATAAATCAAATATTTTTTTGTGTCATCCTTTTTATACCGATCTCTTATAATATAAATTTATTTTTATTTGAGGTGTACATTGCTCGCTCTGGTGACAATTTTTTGAATTAATTCAATTTGCAGTATATTTGAATTTTTTAATTAAATATTTTAACATTATAGAGTTGCTTTTTTGTTTTATTTATTAAATTTCCATAAACCACCTGCGATTTTTCCCTATCCACTTTAAAATTTACTGCTTCCTCATCATATATATTTACAAAATATGATTCTAAAAAAAGTCTTTTTTCATTGTTAGGTTCTTTATACAATATAGATACATTTTCAAAATCAAAATCATGGTGATGATCTAAGGCGTGTAGGCTTAAGGCTGTACAAGTTCTTTGCTTGGATATTGATACAAAATGTTCTTTCAAGCGTGTCTTAAGTTGGCGGGAAGTTTGGCCAATATAAATTGTATTATTGCCTATTTTCTTACATGATTTACATGGGATACCATATATTACGTTTTGTTGTTCCATTTTATCAACAGGTGTTTTGTTGTTAGTTATACTTTGTAGTGGTTTATTTAGTCGATATACTACGTTTATTTGTTTTTCACTAAGGAATCTTTTTATTATGTTTGAAAGTTGTGGAATGTATGTTATTGACCCGCTAATTATGGAATCGTCTTTTTTATTGTTGTTGGCTTTTTTGTTTAGTTTCATCAATGAGTCTATTTACATAGTGTTCGGGATAGCTATTTGCAGTTAATTTAATTTTTAATTCTTCAATGTTTCTATCTATGTATTCATCATGTACAATAGATTTCATTCTGTTCATTTCATTTACAATTATGTTCCTTTTTATGTGGTCAGGGTGTTGGGAAAAATAATTTATAGTTCGAGAAGATTTTTCTTTTTTTATGTATAAATCTGTCTTTAAATACCCAGAGTCTTGTTTGATAATTTTTATATCTAAAAAGTTAATGGTGTTATTACTTTCTATCTCACTCGTGTATTTTATATTGGGGTGTATTGAGTTAAGGTCTTTTAGTAAGTCTCCTACTTTGTCCTCTTCCAAAATGCAAAAACTATCGTCAACATAATATATTATTAATTCTGGGTTATATTTTTTAATAACGTTGTTATGAATATGGTCGATTATTAAGTCGGCTAGCACAGATGAAATTGGGTTCCCCATTGGGGTTCCATCTATCTGTTTGTAATATTCATTGTTGTACTTGAATATATTTGAATTTATACAAATCTCAAATGTGTATAAAAATAATTCTTCCGATATATCTGTGTATTTAGCTATTGTACTCCACTTCTCTTTAATAAGTGTTTTGACTAAGGGTAGCGGTAGGGACGTGAACAAATCGACGATGTCAAGGCTCAACATGATTTGATCATTTTTGACTGTTTTTCTTTTGATTTTTTCAATTGCCTCAAATGAATTTTTAACCCTAAAGTCATAATTAACTAAGTTACCTAAAATCTTTCCTAAATATTTGCTTAGATTCGAATTGGGGGTTGAATATGATGTTATAATCTGTCTTAGACTTTTTACAGGTTTGTGTATCTTTGCTGTAAAGTACATGTATCCTGGGATTGAGTTTTTTGGAACCAGAAATTGGGATAAGTTTTCGTTTATCATATTCTTATTTTTTAGTTCAGTAACTAAGGTTTTAATGGTCTTTTCGACGTTGCTAATAGGGTTTTTTATTTGTGTGATCTTTTGAAATTTGTTACTGTCATTAATTATTTTTTCAGTCATTTGATCATATACTGTTTTGTCATAAATAACAATTTTCTGACTTTTGTCGGAATTTAAAATTACGATGCTCCCTTTATTTTTCCTTTTGAAATCTATTGTACTTGATATGTCATTTTTTATAATTCTATCTAACTTCGATACTGTTTTTTTATTGTTCATATAATTACAAACCGCGTTAGTTATTTTATTTTTAATTATATTTTTTTCTTTAGTGTTTTTAATTTTGGTCAACACACATTCCACATCAGAAAGTAATGTTAAAATATTTAATTCTCTGTTGTTGTTATAAGCAAACTTAGGTCCTAATGTCAACCCTCTTTTTACATTTTCTGGTATTGGTATTTTAGACAAGTTTTCAATGTAACACCTATCATCGTTTGTTATCTTATAATATTCGGTAACAATATTTCCCTCCAAGGATCTAAATTTATTTAGATTAGATTATTTATTATTAACTTTTTAGATATAAAAATTATCAAACAAGACTCTGGGTATTTAAAGACAGATTTATACATAAAAAAAGAAAAATCTTCTCGAACTATAAATTATTTTTCTCAACACCCTGACCACATAAAAAGGAACATAATTGTAAATGAAATGAACAGAATGAAATCTATTGTACATGATGAATACATAGATAGAAACATTGAAGAATTAAAAATTAAATTAACTGCAAATAGCTATCCCGAACACTATGTAAATAGACTCATTGATGAAACTAAACAAAAAGCCAACAACAATAAAAAAGACGATTCCATAATTAGCGGGTCAATAACATACATTCCACAACTTTCAAACATAATAAAAAGATTCCTTAGTGAAAAACAAATAAACGTAGTATATCGACTAAATAAACCACTACAAAGTATAACTAACAACAAAACACCTGTTGATAAAATGGAACAACAAAACGTAATATATGGTATCCCATGTAAATCATGTAAGAAAATAGGCAATAATACAATTTATATTGGCCAAACTTCCCGCCAACTTAAGACACGCTTGAAAGAACATTTTGTATCAATATCCAAGCAAAGAACTTGTACAGCCTTAAGCCTACACGCCTTAGATCATCACCATGATTTTGATTTTGAAAATGTATCTATATTGTATAAAGAACCTAACAATGAAAAAAGACTTTTTTTAGAATCATATTTTGTAAATATATATGATGAGGAAGCAGTAAATTTTAAAGTGGATAGGGAAAAATCGCAGGTGGTTTATGGAAATTTAATAAATAAAACAAAAAAGCAACTCTATAATGTTAAAATATTTAATTAAAAAATTCAAATATACTGCAAATTGAATTAATTCAAAAAATTGTCACCAGAGCGAGCAATGTACACCTCAAATAAAAATAAATTTATATTATAAGAGATCGGTATAAAAAGGATGACACAAAAAAATATTTGATTTATAATGATCTAACGACAGAAAATATAATTCTAATTTTAATTTTATGGAAAGACGTTTTAACAAAAAGTATTGACATTGATAGTTAAAAATACACACACTGACAAACATCTTAATAATTGTATGTTCCTAAATATTAAAGGTATTTATAAAAATTTGACCTTTTGTAAATCATAATGTTAATATCGAAATGTAACTAATTGAATAAGGTTTCTTTTAGATCCAAAAACCATATATATTTTATAGCCATTAAGGACATAATAACTGTCCAGTATATGACAAGGTGTATTATAAAATTTCAAAATAGATTCTTTAGTTATTAAGGTATGTAATTACAACTTTTAACAAATTTAAACCAATTATAGGCTATATAATTAACAGATGTGATTAATTAATTTTATAATTTTGTATTTTTAACTTTTTCAAAATAATTTAAAATTGTGTATTAATAATATTATACTGTATTTATATAAAAAAATGCTAATCAAAATGTTATAAAATCTAATATTAAAATTTGAATGTAACATTAAATTATAGGTCCTGAGGATGATGAATGCATCGAAACTGATACTTGTACAAGGCAGTTGACCAATAATAACTAAAATTAAAATAGAAACAATGTTTTTATAATTTTTTTGACCAACCATCCGTCTACGGCGAAGAAGCTGCAAAGTCAATTTTATTTATATTATTCTCTATAACGGATATCGAAAAAGTCTTAAATGGCCTAAGTTGCCGAAAAGACTGTGTGAATGTGTGTATGAGTGTGAGTGTGAATGAGAAAAAAGTGTGAATGTTTTAAAAAAAAAAAAAAAAAAAAAAATTTTACATCTGAATTCATATGTTCCGTACTGTCGGAAACTAAATACATGTCGACACAAAAAATCTGGTGTGACAAGCACAGAACACAACTTTCGATTACCGAAGGTAAGAGAAAGTTGTGTGCTGTGCGCCAGTCACACCAGATTTTCAACGTAGCTTTGGGCACACCATAACATTTAGCTACAGCATTTAAACCCATGTCACCATTTCTGTAACTTGTAATCGCCCTATCCATTTCTTCTTCTGTCCATTGTCCATATTTTCCACGACTCGCTATCTGAAATGGGATTCAATAATATTTTCTTAAATTGGACCACCACTCGAATGTGGTCCAATTTAGGCAAACCGATGTGGTCCAATTTAAGCAAATGCGCAATTTTGGAGTCTGTGTATGACAGTCAAAACAAAAATAATGCTATCACAATAAATTTGCGTCGTTCTTATTGGTAAAAATACGTGTAACATTAATATATTAAATTAGTTTTAACTTCGAGTATGGATGCTGGTGTAGCTTCTAAGTAACAGGCTTGGAAAATAACATGAAACTGCCACAAAAATACAAAACACAGTTTGTACACAGAAGATGCGTCCAAACACGATGAGACTCGGAGCTGTACTGAATGGTGTCCTGTACTACCATACCCCATCGCTAGGAGCTTTGAACCACTTACCAAACAGTCACAACCAACATGGTCCAATCTAGGCAGTGGTCCATTCTAGGCGCATTTCCCCTACATTAATTATCGGAGTTCATATAAGAATATGTTTGGACTAACTTGTGTGAAAGGAATGTACTCAAATAATGGATTCTTCAAAAAGTACCCGAGTGGCCATTATGCCCTCAGGGGTAGGGTATAATGCCCAGCCATATAAGCAAGGAGTGATAAAGAAATTGATAAAACCAAACTTTCAGTTTACAAAAAAATCTATTTTTACAAAATATTACCATATTTGAATTAACAAAACAGAATTTTACATATTTTGAATACAAGAGCTGCTTTTCGTCAAAAATATGTAGGTCTGCTCGTCTACTGAAAAAGAAATGTTTTGGCCCACAAGTTTGGCAAAAGAACACTAGAGAGCGCTTACTTCGACTATAGTGCTGCCTCTATATTTCACGCACGCTCCCTATATTAGTATTCATGATGTAAAATTTATAAACATGAGAAAATATTTATTTTGTTACCATGGCAACCTTTTCTCATTTCTTTCCTAAGAAGTAAAGTGTGCTTCAAACAATTTTGAGAGCAAAATGAAAATATATATATATTTTTTTTTTGTATAATTTATAATTTCATACATAAAGGGGGTAATTACCCCCTCCCCCTCCGCGAGATTTGAGATTTTTTTGGGAATAAAATTATATTTTTAATTTAAAATTTTAAAAATTAATACTTAAAAATTTGATTTGTATGTACTGTATAAAAAATCTAGTAAACAAGTACAGAATGCACCTTTAAATTACGGAATTTAAGAAAAAATTGTGTGCTGTGCGACCAGTCACACCAGATTACCCCCCTCGAGAAACTCTGGATCCGCTCTTGGTTCCTAATCTATCTTAATTATACTGTAATTTATTAAATGTTAAATTTGAAATAACTTATCCATTTCTAAGTAAATTAAACACAAATCCATATCATTTTAATAAATAATAACAATTTAAATAATACAAAGACAAAAATGTCGAATTTATTAACTCTAAAATTCTAAAATTTTAAAATAATTTTTTTTC
The DNA here is from genome assembly GCA_023213315.1 of Euborellia annulipes. Classification (NCBI taxonomy): domain Eukaryota; kingdom Metazoa; phylum Arthropoda; class Insecta; order Dermaptera; family Anisolabididae; genus Euborellia; species Euborellia annulipes. The sequence goes on from JAKCPI010021393.1 coordinate 6,435, forward strand.
TGTCCATTTTATTGGAAATTCTTATAAAAACAAAATTTTGAATTAATATCCAACAAAACATATCGAGATTATGTTGATTTGTTCCTCAAATCGAAAATCGACATATTTGTCTTTATTTTATTTAAATTGTGTTAAAGTGATTAAAATGGTTTGTATTTGTGTTAAATTTACTTACAAGGGAGTGCATAGCCTTGATAACACCGATTTGAACGAAAATTTTTTTTATGTGTAGTACTTGATGAAAAACGAATTCTGTTAAAGCGAGAGAACGCGCTTCTCAACGGTTCGTCTAAAAAAAAATATTAAAGATTTTGCCTGCATGCCTTAAGCCGTTACTAAGAATAACATTTACAAAGGTCGCTATGGCTAGATCGGTAGGGCGCATTCTTTGTAAACAAAAATCCCGAGTTCGAATCTCTCTCCTTGTGCAACTATTTTTTTTTTTTTTTTTTTTTTGTGTAATTTATTTATTTATTTTTTGTTTCAGAATATTTTTTAATGTTAATAAATAAATAAAAAGTTTTTTTTTAATTAATGGCATTTAATTTTCAACATGTTCCATATATTTAAAGAAAATTCGAATGCTTTCTGTCAAAAATATAATATAAGGAAATATTTAATATTATACTAGAAATATATTACTATATTAATTGGACACATAAATAAATTTATAATAATATTTATGTTTTAAACAGTTGGGTCGTTCATTTTCAGAACTTTGAACATGTTGTTGAACAAACGACAATATTATTTTGTGTCCAATTAATAGTAATATATTTCTAGTATAATATTAAATATTTCCTTATATTATATTTTTGACAGAAAGCATTCGAATTTTCTTTAAATATATGGAACATGTTGAAACTTAAATGTCATTAATTAAAAAAACTTTTTATTTATTTATTAACATTAAAAAATATTCTGAAACAAAAAAAAATAAATAAATTACACAAAAAAATAAAAAAAAAAAAAAATAGTTGCACAAGGAGAGAGATTCGAACTCGGGATTTTTGTTTACAAAGAATGCGCCCTACCGATCTAGCCATCGCGACCTTTGTAAATGTTATTGTTAGTAACGGCTTAAGGCATGCAGGCAAAATTTTTAACATTTTTTTTTAGACGAACCGTTGAGAAGCGCGTTCTCCCGCTTTAACAGAATTCGTTTTTCATCAAGTACTACACATAAAAAAAATTTCGTTCAAATCGGTGTTATCAAGGCTATGCACTCCCCTTGTTAGAAATGTATAAGATATTATATATTAACTGTTTCGTAAATTAGAGACTCATTAAGGTAGATTAGAAAAGGACTTCTTTAGAAGAAACAAAATGTTTTTTTTGACGCTCAGGGTATAATTTTTTTTTTTTTTTTTTTTTTTTTTTTTTTTTTTGGAATGGGTGCATAAGGTCCGAAGACCTATAATGACCAGTGGTCACATGCAGCCAGGAAGAAAATAAAAACAAAAGGAGAAGCATAAATGGGAAACTCAACTGCGGGAACTGAGAAGATGCCTGTTGAGGTTAGACTTGAAAGTCTGAAGATTGTAGGTTTTGGGGAAGATAGACTCAGGGAGCTTGTTCCAATCACGGGAGGTCATGGGGACAAAGGAAGAATGAAATTGATTTGTTCTGTTAGTCGTGATCTGAACAGCATAGGGATGCTGGGAAGATGCCTCTCTTGTGTTCCGTGAATATGTTGCATTGGGTGGGATGATTGATTTTAATAATTTATAATACCGCTTAATGCGCTATTGAAAATTAAAGGAATACGAATTATATTAATGCATTTTTTACTTTTTTGGTTAATTCAAAGCGAAAAATTAAACAACTATGTTTAAAGATTCTAGAGTTTAAAGGTTGAAATTTTCTCCTTTAGTTAAACACAATTTTAACGACTTTAAAGAATGTGCGTGCAATTTAACGGAAGGCTTAAAGGACGAAGAGCATTTAACGCATCTCTAAATACATACCACCGTGTATTTTTTATAGATAGTAGCGTTTTGCATTTTTTGGTGATTACAAGAGTTGTATAATAAATTACTTCATTTTTTTTGTTTTAATTATATTGGAGTATATGTTGATTCTCTTCCCTATTAATCAGCTGATGTCATAATCTGACCGATTAATTTGCATCTATCGCGTTTTGCTTTATTCTAATTAGGTTATCATCCATCATCCAGAATGCATGCGCTTTATACACCGTAGATGTGCAAATAAGTAACGAGAGCTTTCATTTCGAGGGCGAATTTGATTTACCTCGAAGTGAGAGGAAGGGGAGGAACCCCTTCGGCTGAATTCATATTAATTAGGTCAAGTTTTAATATATGGGCTTCTACTTGGAATAGATATAGAAGAGGAAGGAGTGTTTAATTTCAAATTTCTAATTTACAAATTTCCCGAACAAAATCAACTTTGTTTTTAGTTAATTGAACATATGGAATGGTAATGAATTTATATTTATGTATACGAGGCCAATTTTTGTTGAAAAAACTTGACCTTGTGGAACATTTTTAAACATTTCTGTTTCGTCTCTATTTCATCGATATAGTGAGCTGTTGAAATAGCGTCTGCAAAGGAGGTGCGTTAATAACAATGGGCAGTGATTGAGTTTCTTTTGGCGGAAAACCAGGACATCACAAAGGCGCTTGAAGAATGTCTACGGAGTTCTGGCAGTGGACAAAAGCCTGGGCACCCGAGAGGAGCTCACGAAACTTCAGTGGACTGTTCTTCCTCCTCATCTACCCTACGGCCTCGATCGAAACAGTCTAACATAACATAAGTAGTTAGGTCTATAGCCTACGACATTTCTCCCTCTTCTTGAAGCAGGTAATCTATTAAATAAGCGGATTCTTGTCGGTCTTGATACTCTTGCCTGTTCGGTAGGAGATGCTGATGCAGACTGTTCAGGAGATGAGTTCAAAACTTGTCTCCGAACTTTCTGTTTCAGGAATTTCAACTGGCTCCATTTCCAAATTAAGTGTTCATGGTGTTTTGTGTATTAAAAGAGTCAATAAGAAATTGAAAGGGTATTTACCTTCAGATTCTCCATGTCTCAATCTTATTTGGTTTGCATACACATTCAACAATTGATTCCTGTCTTTATTGTTAGTGAAAACATTGTAGGTAATATTCCTAATTCTTTCAAATACTCTTCCCGGCATCCAATTGATTTGTTTTGAAATTCTTTATAAAGACTTCATAATCCGATTGATAATCCCGTTGTCTCACTCCATGCTTTTTATTATAATATATGAAAGGTTGAGAACAAAAGTGAATCAAGTCCACTTTTTACGCTTTTGAGAAAAAAATGAATCCAAGTTAAAGCCTTATTTTTAATCTTCTTAAATTATCCCCTTAAAATATACATTTTTTTATTTTATATCTTAAATACTTTATCTAAGTACACATTTTAAATTATTATATTGAGATCTTTGTACATGGACCACTATTTTTTAGACGCTCTTTAAAATGTATATTCTCATTTTGCTCTCAAAATTGTTTGAAGCACACTTTACTCTTGAACTTCATAGAAAAGATAGGAGAAATGGTTGCCATGGTAACAAAATATAAACATCCTCCCATGTTTATGAATTTTACCACTAGAATTTTAATATACGTAACAATTGAAACTAAATATATCTCACAACACAAAAAAATCTGGTGTGACAAGCACAGGACACAGCTTTCAAATACCAAAACTAAGAGAAAGTTGTGTGCTGTGTCACACCAGGTTTTTTTTTTTAAATATTTTTCAATTAATTTTGAGAGTTTTGTTATTTAGATTTATATTTTAAAAGGTATTTAGATTTATTGTAAAAAACGGGATTAATCATTATTTCAATTTTAATTTTTTATTTTACGAATTGGAATTATGTATAAAAAAAAAAAAAAATACATTTATGGTAGCAAGAATTAATAATAAAAATAAACGAAAAGGATCTCTCCTGGAGTCAAGTCCTTGGGATCGTTGCGTATATCTTTAGTGATCGTTTCACTATTATTTTATTTTATAAAATTTCACTTTTTTTTTAAAGTACAACTTTTATTTGATAGCCTCAAATTTTTTCATGCGTTACAAGCCGTGACGTCACGCTACAAGCTATGACGTCACAAGCTGTGTCGACAAAAATAGGAAAGTTGAAATTTAATATATATAATGAATTATAAAAAATAATTGTGAGATTTAATTAATCAATTTTTAAATTGATAAAATATAATTTTTAAAATAATTTTAAATGATTCAAATCTTCAATTGCTAAATAAATATTGTTCTCAGTTTTCAACATGCTTCTATTGATTTCCCATTTTCCAATTATTAAGTTAAGATTAAAAACGCGTTAATTGAATAATTTTCTGAAAATTTTCAGTTAAACGGCTACGAACCGAAAAAAAAAGTTTCACTTGCATCGTGGTTTCATAAAACCACACAATAATTTTTCTTTAAAATTAGAAATTAGATAGAATATAATAAATTTAAAAGATTCGAATAACTATAATAAATAACAGAAAGTAAAAAAATCTGGTGTGACAAGCAGAGCACACAACCGAAGTTAACTGTTCTGTGCTTGTCACACCAGATTTTCTTTTATAGAAAACTCTCCAGATATGCGACCCATTGTCACGTGACAGTTGTTAAAGATTAAAAAATTTGTATCCACCCTCTCTATATATATTGTTATCCTGTTATATACAACAATAAAGCTTATCAAAAAAAAAAAAAACCTTCCAGGGTGGATTTTTCTCAAGAGTAATAGCATCTTTTGTTATATTCCTTTTCTCGTCCAAAAAAAAAAAAAGAAAAAGAGATTGATCCTTTAGTGTTTTTTGACCTAATGTTTTGGCTATTAAAGCCATCAGGTCAGAGAGAAGAGGACAAATATGGGATGGGTGTTAACGGTGGAAAAAAAAGGCCTTTTGCGGGATTGTGGGGTCGAGGGGGTGGGGGTGAACCTGAGATCGATAACGCGCTGCTTGAGTTCAGGTGTGACCGTCCAGGTTGCTATAGAAACAGAGGGTTATAGAAAAGAGTTATAGATGTATAGGGTGGGGGTGGGGGGGGGTCAAAAACAAACACTGGCCCCTGGGAAAAAATCCCCCCATATCCATACGATCCCTTGACTATGCAAACTTCCCCCAAAGGGGGGGGAGGGGGGACATCTTCCCTTCCTTCCTCCTATCGATAAGAGACAGAGAGCGAGTTGCTATTAAGTTACAAACTTAAATTAAAGCTCGTAAATTAACCATCAAGCTTAAAATAATGATTCTTTAAAGAAATTATGGGTTTAAGGAAAGTTTGCATTAATAATAATAAAACTAAACTAAATTTTCCCCCAATTTAATCTTAATCTTTATAAATTATTTCGCACTTTGATGTTGTCGTTGAATTTGTTCGGTTGTAAATAATCAACAACTTTTTGATAATCATTGAGTGAATGAAAAGAAAAGTATTAAAATAAATATTTTCATCTCTCTTTTTTTTTTTTTTTTTTTTGTTAATTTCTTTTCAAAAATATTCTCTTTCTCATTTGATAAAATAATAGAATTTGAATTTCCATTTTCTTCTTAAGTAGCTTTACTTTCCCCCGACGACATTGATTCCGTTGTTATTTCTATATTAAAAAAAAAAAAAAAAAACGAAGGATCATTCAAGAAAATGAGTCACGACATTCATTTCAATTTTCCAAAAAGAAAAAATCTGGTGTGGACTCACCACTGCTTCTATCTACAGTATTTTTACTTATTACTAGGGCTCGGATTTCAGCCCTATTTGCCTTTTTTTTAGTTTATGGCTTAAAATGTAGGCCAATATGATATGTATATACGTTTCATGAAATTCTGAATAAAATAAGAGGCATTTGTTAGTCCCTATAATGCCTATTTTGGCCGATTCTGGGTTTTAGTGCCTATTTCATCTATAAATGCCTTTTTTAGTGCCTATTTTAAGTTCAAATAGCCAATTTCAATTTTTACGAGCTATACATAGCCGAAAATTTAAAAAATTTTTTGAATTATCAAGAAAATATTTCCGAAGGGGGGGGTAAACGGGGTAATTAGCCCCCTCCCGAGATTTAAAAAAAAAAAAAAATTTTCTTTTTTTTATTTTTAATGTAAATTTTTTAAAATTAAGAAAAAATTGTGCTGTGCGACCACTCACACCAGATTACCAAAAATAAGACATCAATTTTTTAACTTTTTTATATTATTTCTTAAATAATGCCTTTTAAGTGCCTTTTTAAGAGCCTATTTTTACAATAAATGCCTTTTAAGTACCTATTTTATTAATTTTTAGTGCTTAGTTGCTCTGCCTATTTTAAAGATTTTTAGTGCCTATAAATCCGAGCCTCACTTTATTACTTATTTTATTTATTTTTATCATTATTGATATATTAACAGTATAATCATCTATTTGTAATTAATTAATTTTAATAAAACTGAGGTGGGATCAGTCGCGCCCCAGCACACAACTTTCACTGGGATAAACGAAAGCAGTTCGTACGCGACCAGTCACACCACCAATTTTTGTGTCGAGATTAGAGATGGGCAAAATCGTTCTTTTGAAGAACGGGCCGTTCGATCTTCCTGAAACGACCCGTTCATCGTTCTTTCTTCACCGTCTCCTGAACCCCCCCCCCTGCCCTATTTAGACAAGGTTTTCTTTTTTTAACATTCACACTTTTTTCATCTTCCTACAGTCGGCCGGCAACTTTGGCTATATAAGACTTGACGATAACTGTTATTTATGAATCTATTAGGGTTTGGACTCCGGTGAAGTCCGAAACCGGTAAACCAGTTTTAAACTAATTTTCAAAAAACCGAGAGAAACCGAGTTTTTCCTGAAACTGAATTTCGGGTTTTTTTTTTTCAATTTTTTCTTCAGTAATACTTGTATTCAAATAATAAATTAGCCCGTGACTCATGGCTCAGATAGAAGACATTAGCTTCGTGTGACTTGGGGTTTTTGTTCGCTTCCGGTCCTTAGCGAGAAAAAATTTATTTCATTTGAATTGGCTATCAATCATTTGAATAAATAGGGATTGGATCTAAATGGCCTTAGATGCCGAATTTCCCAATACTTAAATAATCTATATATAATAAAAGGAGTGTGTCTGTCTATCCGTCCGTCTGTATTGCTCTGTTTGACCAACTCTTCCGTTGGACATTTTTTTGAGTTAAAAAAAAAAAAACATTCAATTTTTTCTCATTCACATCTAACAGTCTTTCGGCAACTTAGGCCATATAAGACTACGATAACCGTTATATATGCATGTAATATCCATTGGGGGGCCTGCAGTATTTCTATTTAATTTGGCATCTGGCATCCAAATGGCTTAAATAAATCATCGGACTGCCTGGGGCCTGAACCTGCGATGTTCAGTATATTAATAGAAGGTAGGCATGCTACCAACTAAGACCAAGCCCGGTGACATTTATTTGAGTTATTAATTCTTAAAGTTACGATTTCTCCCATAGAAAATGTAT
>JAKCPI010021394.1:0-57160 GCA_023213315.1 Euborellia annulipes
TTTTTTGAAATATTATTTAATGTTTTTTTCAGCACTAGAGAAAATAATAATTTTTTTTTAAATATATTAATTAAATAATAGAAAGTAAAACAAAAATGAAGACAATTCGGAAAAAAATACTTTCTACTTATATTATATATTGTTATATAGGTGAGAGAAGAGTAAAAGGGAAAAATTAAATATTTTAATTTAAAATTTATATTCAAAATGATGAAAGAAAATTAAAACGAACAACTTTTAAATATCAATCGTAAAAATCCAGAGAGAGATAAATACTATATATAAAATAAGAATTCAAATTTGGGCTTCTTGATGACGATTTCCCGCCTTCGCTCTGATTGGTCGAGCCGTATGAGACAACCTTGTCATCTATTAGCCTTGGACTACCCAGTGCTAATGCTTCCTTTTTCTAAAGAGCCTACGAAAGAACCAGATATAATAAGAAATTTTCATTTTTTTATTAAATTTTTAGCGTACGTATATTTTTGGCGAAGAAAAATAAGTTTTTAAGAGTAGGCCTACGGCCATTCTTACCTGTTTCTTTTTTAAAATAATCATCAATAAATCGACGTTTCATTTTTTCTTCTTATAACTGTTAATCAACTACACTAAATAGTCTGTAGTCCTTTATATTTAACTTTTACAAATATATAGTTTAACAATATGCAAATTATTTAATCAAAATTTTTTTAGGCTATATAGTAGATTTGTTATTTACTATTTGAAGGAAATAAATATTTTTTAATTTTCTTTATTTTAATTTTTTTTTTTTTCCAAGGCATAAAGTCTCAAGTTTTCATGTTATCTAAATTTTATTATTTTAATTCCATATAAAATGTATTTAGAATTTAGAAATACAATAGGTCTATATAAAATAAAAAAAATTTCTTACTTTTTTAATTTTTTTAAATTTAAATAAAAAAATTTTAAAATATATCATTTTTAAAAAACTAAATGAAATAAAAGAAGAAATTTTGCCCCCCCCTGCCCCCCCCTGTAGGATGCCAGGGGGGGCAATGTACCCCGTGCCCCCCCCAGTTCCGGCGCCTATGTATGTATCCACCTTAATTCATGTTTTTCTAAAACAAATTCAAATTGAAATTTTCCCTTTCAATATAAACCGCAACGGAACTCAACTTCTCTATAAATTATTTATAAATAATTAATAAAGACAACATTATCATGTTTAATTCATTTCCTTCGTTCATTAATGATGAGCATTATTGTGATCAATTAGCTTCATGAATTTATCATTGAAATTAGAACACAAAATATTATAATATTAAAGCATCAGAGGGAGCTAACAGTCGAGACTTAACTCTTTTTTTTACTTTCTCTTACCTCTATATATAAAATATACAGAGAGAGAAAACATTGCGATATGTCAAAAATTCGATGTTGAGATTTTTTCTTATCTATTTTTCTATAAAATAAAACTTTACTTTTTTGAATTTAACAATCTCCATGAATATTTTACAACAAAACAATTATGACGTTTTTATATTTATTCGGCTACAATTGAAAACGCACGGCTTAATGGATTGAAATAATAAACGAAGCAGCTACGATTGCCCAACACGTAGGCCTACCAATCTTGGAATAATGATAATCCAACATATTTTTATTTGACTTGGTAAAAAAGGCAGCACAATGAACTTTTGCGCATAACAAATTTATATTTATTAAAAGCCTTGAGGTTATGGCCACTGAACTTCGGGTTACGTTGAACAACCAACGGAAAACATCGACGATAATTTTTCAAATAAAGTTTTACTATATTGTTATTTGAATATTTATTTGCTTAAGGTCTTTTTCGGCATATAAGGCATGCCTATTTATGTATCAAGTGAAATATACGTATTTATTTTCCCTCTGCTTGAAACCAATCCGTGAAGCAGCTAAAAAATTTATATCTCACTTGTTAGTCTACATCTCTTTACTTCTTTGCTAATTAAATCTTTATTCTTTGTGCTTGAGTCTCTTTGGGTGTAATTGTTGTTTGAAACTGGATGGATTCTTTTTTTTATAATAAACTTTATAATTTTCTTTCTTCTCTTTAAAACTTGAAGTTAAGTTCTAAAACTTTAAAGGTAAATTGCTTAAATTTTTTATCGTAATCGTTAAATAATTTCCTTTATCACTCACTCATTTAATGGACAAACGTTTCCAATTTAGAAATAATTTGTAGGCCACTGCGCAATTGATTCATCCATTTTTTTTTTTTTTTTTTAATAAAGTCTCTTAAATAAATATTTAATTTTGAATAATGATTTTCAATAAATTTGCAATAATTTTTTTTTATTTAAAATAAATAAAATATTAAATTTCAAATTGTTTCTAAATAATAATTTAATTTATCTTTAATTTATTTCAACGATTTCCTTTTATAAATAAGAAATTATATATAATATTTAAGATATTATATACATCGCGTAGATAAGGCTGGTCGTCCACTGGACGCTACCGCTACAAGCGCGACAACAAGAGACGCTACAACACGCGACAAGGGTCGTCCACTGCACGCTACTTCGCGCTACATTTGACATAAAATTTCATATAAATTTCTAACCAATAAATAAAACAAATCCATATAATTTTAATAAATAATTAAATTGAAATATAAAACCAAGATAAAAATGTCCTAATTTATATTTATTTTCGCTAAATTTTCAAATAATCTTATTTTAAAATTCTTTATATTCTGGGATGAAGGTTATTTTAAATAGACCTCGAAGAGCCGCAGTTACTTCACCAAATCACTCAATGTGAAAAAAACAAAAATGTATAATTTTATCAATTTAATATATATATACAGTATATCACAAAAAATTGTAATGTCGACTATAAAAAGAATAAGTAAGTGCTGAATATAAAATAAATTACACATACTCTCTGTTTATCTTTAAAGGTCCTGACGGTGATGAAAAATCGAAACTGATATTTGCAAAGCAGTCGATTCTTGAAACAGTTAATAAAAAATTTAAAAAATTTATGAAAATTCATTTAAACACACACTCACCGAACAAACAGTGATTGATGAAGTAACTACGGCTCTTTGAGGTCTATTTAATCTTATTTTGTCCCACAAATTAAATATCGACATTTTGGTCTTTGTTTTATTCAATTCCATCAATTTTATTAGAAAAAACAAAGTGTTGCGGTTTTTTTTGCCGGTGAGGAAGTATTTTTAGGTTAGAAAAACAAAGGGTTAGACGCTACAACGCGCTACAGATCCCATTTTTTTGGGATCTGTAGCGCCTTGTCACTCGAAGCGCGTTGTAGCGTGTTGTCGCGCGCTTGCAGTGGACGAGCTTCAATTGATTCACACACATTGGGATCTGTAGCGTGTTGTAGCGCTTGTAGCGGTACAGAAATTAGTATTTTAATGATATAATTTAAATAATAGATATTTTTCTACTAATTGGCCTTTTGACATTATTAAATTAAATACATTGTAAGTAATTATTGATATAAAAAATTAAATTTAAAAAATTGCACATTAATTAAAATTTAATATTCGTGGAGAGTTAAATCTGTGGGTCCAAGGCAAAGAGAGGGATGGTTTGACCAGGAAGCAAGCCCACTAGGCTTTGAACATTGTAAAACCTTTAAAACGAAAATTGGAAAATACTAAAAAAAAGTACACCAGTAAGGTACTAGTACTCGAGGGGCCAAATTTTATTTGTATAGAAGAAATAAGAAAATATTAATATTTAAAAATTGAAAGAAATCTTTTAAGTGAATTTGAAGAAAATTGGAAAAAACTAAAAAAGTACACCAGTAAAGTACTAGTACTTGAGGTTTTCCGATGACGAGACCTAGCGTAATTTGTTTTATATCCCGGAACTAGGAATTATTTAAAATTTGAAGGAAATCTTTAAAGGGAATTTCGAGAAAATTGGAAAAAACTAAAAAAGTACACCAGTATAGTACCCGAATTTTCCCAAACATGAGACCTAGCACAATTTCATTTTGGGACCACAAATAGTATATATTTAAAATTTGAAAAAAATCGTTAGAGCCGTTTTCGAGAACTGATATGCATATATATATATATAAAAACAAACAAACAAGCAAGCAAACGTACATTGCTAGTTTAATATAATTAGATTAGATTATAGATTTTAATTTATTTCTTGCTTTACAGGTGGTAAGAATATATATAAATGAAAGAAAATTGATTATAATTGATTGAACTAACTTGCTCAAATTATCGATAAGATAAAATAATAGATAAGTATAAAAAATGTATATTGATTGTAATCTAAATAATGAGGATAAATGTTAATGTTATTAAATACAATATGTGATACTTAAGTTATTGTTCGAGAGCCTTCTAAAATGGCGAGATGAGTCACTTCTGGTATAATTCCTTGCTGTTTCTCGTGGTATCGAGTATTAAAGAAGATCCATACCAAGTATATTTTATAGACGAATGTGGTGGCGATCGATTCAGTAATATCTCAAGAGTATTGTAGATTGCAAAGTATTGTAAAAACAGGATGAAAATAATGTATAATTTCGATAAAGAATGGGTAAAAGTAATGTTAAATAATGTTAACCCTAGAAGAGAATTTAAATAAAGAATGTTAATTATTTGATTAAAAGAGTTTGATTTTCTCGATTTCACTCACCCAATTTGGTGAAACACAAAATATAATATAAGTAGTAATAAAATGGAGAATGAAGCTTAATTGACAGAGGGCTTCTTTTCAAACGACGAAATAATGTGTACCAAGTGTGATAGTAATATGGCCGGTGAGTTAGTCGGTCAGCTTGCCCGTGAGATAGATAGGGATTCGAGGATTTTCGAAGTGACGTTAGTTTGTAGTTAGATGGGAACTCATTACTCAAATTTGAAAAATATGAAATTAATAAAAATAATATGACACTGGCGGCGGCCACAAAATGTCACTATTAACAAAACAAAGATAATTCCTTTTCGGAAGAGCCCTAAGTGTAAACAATTAAAAGAATTCTCCTATAACACTAGATCATTAAGTGTAGTCGAGGAATACTGTATGTGTATCTTGGTGTCCTATTCGTGTCCGGGGGAAAATCTCTACAAGCAGCTTAAACTTTTAAAAGAGAGACTATTATTGCTTCTTTTATTATTGGGAATATACTCGCAAGGTCTGTGATTCATGGGAAACTAAAATTTCTCTGGAGAGGTCTTTAATTAATAAGGCTTTACTGTATGGAGTAGAAATATGGGGATTGAGGAACTTAGATAAATTAGAACAGAATCGTTTATATTTCTCTAAAAAATTGATATGTCTTTCAAAAACAACCCCAAATTACTTGGTGAATTTAGAAACCAGAGAGGAATACATTAAAGTGAATGCTCTCAGTAGGGCTATCAGCTGGTGGAAGAGGCTACTCGAAATGGAAAGGGACAGATTACGAAAAATATGCTTTGAGAGTCTGAAACAATTAGATGGAAAAGAATCTAATAGAACGGTAGAATTGGTTTTCTCAGCTAAGAAGAATTTTAGAACAACTCCATTTGGAAAATCTTTGCTTTGAAATAAACGCAAAAAGAATTAATGGTCCGGAAATATTAAGGATATAAATGGAAAAACTTATGGAAGAGGATAGTAGAAGAATGGTTGCCTCCAGCTAGAACCATTTATTTAAACACCTTTATGTTGAAGAGAGTGAAACATATTTATACACGAGAACATCTTTTGAAACGATACGAATCATTGCGCAGCTCAGACTATCAGGAAAAGGTAGAATCCGTTTGATATGTCGGGGAATGATTCAAAATATTGATAGTACAGAACAATGTACACTCTGCAATTTGCAAGAGGAAGAGAATCTGGACGACCTAATTCTGAGATGTCCAATGTATAGACCAGCAAGGAAAAGATTTTTGAATAAATATCTTGAGGAACGGTCTGCTGTGATCTCTCTCCTTAGTTTTGAGAGCAATAATCTTTCTGGAGAAAAGATGAGGGATGTTTTTAATTTCATTGTGGAGGCAATTAAAACCAGAAGATTGGTTTTAGGATTGAGGGGGGAAGAGGAATGGAGCTGACTCTGAAATTGAAAAAGAGAAAAGAAGAAAGATTTTTTTATTTTAATTTTTTAAAGTGAAACTTTAATTATAACTGCTCAAATTTTTTCGCTCTTCTATCAGCATGTCGCGTTACATGTCGTGACGTCAAGCCGTGACGTCACATGCCGAGACGTCACAATCTTGACGTCACCAACGATCCGCGCCAGGTTTCTTGGCATATACTCCGAAACTACTAGTCCAATTTTCATGGTGTTTTTTTTTAATTGGTAAAAAATTATCCAGGTGTGGTTTTAGGATATCATTATATCAAATTAGGGGTAGGGAACCCCCCTTATCAGGGGTTCACAAATCACTCACCCGATTTGAATAAAATTTAAAATGACGCTTCTCTAGGGTGTAAATAGTTGAAAAATGGTATTTAAGACTTCAGAAAGTTCTACAGGCCCTACCAGGTGAGGCACCTCCCCCCCCCCCTAAAATTTATTTTTCAATCGATTTTAATAAAATTTAAAATGACGCTTCTCTAGGGTGTAAATAATTGAAAAATGGTATTTAAGACCTCAGAAAGTTCGATACCGACATAGGCGCCCTAGCGCATCCGGCTTTCCGGCTGTTTTTCCTGAAATCTCTAGCTTTTTTCCAAAATATCCGGCTTTTTTTTGAAATTTCATAATAAATTCATTTTTTATCACAAATCCGGAGAAAATTTACAAAAAAATGCTCGAACGAGATTCGAATGCTAAAAAAATCTGGTGTGACTGGCGCAGAGCACAACTTTCTCTTACCTTCGGTAATCGAAAGTTGTGTTCTGTGCATGTCACACCAGATTTTTTGTGTCAACATATATTTAGTGTCCGCCAATATATTAGAATTTATGATGTCAAATTTATAAACTTAGGAAAATATTTATATTTTGTTACCATGGCAACCATTTCTCTTATCTTTCCTATGAAATACAAGAGTAAAATGCGCTTCAAACAATTTTTGAGGGCAAAAGGAGAATATACATTTGAAAGAGCATCTAAAAAATATGATTTTTGAATTTTAATCAAAACGTTAGAGCGAATTTTGAGAAAATCGAAAAAACTGAAAAAGTACATCAGTAAAGTACTAGCACTCTTTGGCCGATTTTGATTAAAAGCTTATTTTCTCGGTCTCGGGGGGTGGTTAACTTATATATAAAATTTCAGCCTCATAGCTCAATTCCTTCATGCTTAAAATTGAACACACAGACAGACCATGTAGCGAAAACCACTTTTTTAGATTCAGGGGACCTCAAAACGTAAAGATCCATCAAAATCCCGACATCGAATTTTTGACATGAATCCAATACTTTCTCTCTATATTATATTAACATATATATATAGAGGTAAGAGAAAGTAAAAAGGATTTTTCTTGACAATAAACTGTCATCTAATAGAAATCATCCCACAACTCTCTAAATATTAGAATTCTAAAATTGATAAATCAGAATATTGAAAACAATATGTTTAAATATTTAATGAATCACTAATAGTGTTAATTAACTTTTGTAAATCATTATAAAAAAAAAAAATACATTGACACTAGAGTTCATTGAGTCATGATACAGTAAATCTTAAAAAAAAAAAATCGAAAAG
Organism: Euborellia annulipes; assembly: GCA_023213315.1. Classification (NCBI taxonomy): domain Eukaryota; kingdom Metazoa; phylum Arthropoda; class Insecta; order Dermaptera; family Anisolabididae; genus Euborellia; species Euborellia annulipes. The sequence continues at coordinate 7,642 of JAKCPI010021394.1, forward strand.
TCATACCGCTAATATACTTACTGTATATATTTATTATTTTTATTTATTTTTTGGATGAAAGGTTCCCACCTGTATTTTGTTTATTTTTTATTGGATGAAAGGTTCCCACCTGTATTTTATTTATTTATTTATAGGATGAAAGGTTCCCGCCTATATTATTTATTTTTTGTTGGATGAAGGGTTCCCACCTATATATAGAGGTGAGGGGGGGGGACATTGGGACACGAGGCACATTGGGACATTCGAATTTTAGCGCTACTAAATGTAAAGTTAGATTGTAATCTTTGACCATTAGGGTGTATTAAGTACCCATTTTATTATAGAAAAATTTTAACAGCGTCAAGCTACGCCATAGCTAGTTACACGTTGCTACATCATATTTGTCCTGCGTTGTAAAAAAATCGGAAATCGTTTGAGGTCGATTATTCTCCATATGAACGTTTGAATTAAGACTGTTGAAATATTAGAGATAAGTGTACTTGTTTATTCTTACTATGTCGGTACATGCAGATGTAATTGTTTATTTTAGCTATTTGTATAGTATTTTTAAAAAATATTTAAAAAAAACGCGATTAATTTATATAATTGGGAAATAAAATAAACATTCTTAGGTATATTAACCCATGCAAGGGGGAAGACCGTCCATTGAATGTAATAAGTAATAAGCGAACAAGTTACTCTTAATACATACAGCCCAATTAAAAATTGTATAACTTACAATGATAATTAAATATAATACTGTCAACCTTGTATTCTAACAATTAATCGTAAGTACGGTCATTTTATTGTTAAATAATATAAATATTTGTTAAAAGAATCGTATCATTGTTTATAAATAAATATTATACAATTTGTGTTTGAAAATAAATATTCTGACCACAGGTCCTGAGGAAGGTCGTGACTTGCGACCGAAACGTCAACGATTAATAATTAAATAAGTTTTTTATTTAATTTCCTTGGCTGCAAAGTCTCCTATACCCAATTCAAAGTCTACAGCCACTTCTCATCACTAGTTCAACGTTTTTTTTTTTATTATTGTTTTTATATGGGAAAACTTTGAAACAGAAACTCCAAAGCACAAAAGAAAAAGAAAAAACACATTTTGTATAACAACTTTTTTACTTTCTCTTAGCCTATATATGAAATATATATAGAGAGAAAGTATTGCGATCGTGTCAAAAATTCGATGTCGAGATTTTGATGGATATACATGTTTTGAGGTCCCCTGAGTCCAAAAAAGTGGGTCCCGCAAATTGGTCTGTGTGTATGTGTGTGTGTGTGTGTGTGTGTGTGTGTGGACAGATTTTTAGCATGAAGGAATTGAGCTACCAGATTGAAATTTTATATTTAACTTAGGTACCTTCCCACACGCTCAAAAGCTTTTGAACAAAATCGGCCAAAAAGTACTAGTACTTTACTGATGTACTTTTTCAGTTTTTTTCGATTTTCTCAAAATTACCTCCAAGGATTATTTTTTAAATTCATAAATCAACTATTTTTTTAGATGCTCTTTAAAATGTATATTCTCATTTTGCCGTTGAAATCTTCTGAAGACCACTTTACTCTTGTTCTTCATAGGAAAGATAGGAGAAATGGTTGCCATGGAAACCGAATTTAAATCTTTTTCTTTTTATTAGATTAAAAATCAATTATTATTTAAATTCCCATTTATTTTTATTTTATTTCTGTCTTTAATTGTTTCGGAGAAAACATATATATATCTCTCTCTCTCTCACTTGCAAACATTATCGTTTAAAATGCAAGTTTGAAACTAAGGTGCTATGGGAAACTAAATATATGTCGACACAAAAAATCTGGTGTGACCAGCACGGTGCACAACTTTCTCTTACCGAAGGGTAAGGCGAAGCCCCCCTGGACCACTTATCATCTAACTCGGGCCCGCCTGCGGCGGACCCTCGCCTTTTCTTCTTAATTATGAAAAGAAAATTATTATTACTACTATTCCAAACCAGTGCCTGCTTGAGGATTTGTTTACATTCATGGAATACACAAATGAAAAGAATCTATATATAATAATTGCGGAGTGTCCGTCTGTCTGTCTGTCTGTCCGTCCGTCTGTCTGTCCGTCTGTCACGCTCTGTTTGACCAACTTCCCATTGGAATTTTGAAACGAAATTTTGCAGTCTTATAGAGGACGTTATGGTATGAGTCCCGGAAAAATACTCGGGTCCCGAAATTCCTATAACTTTTCGAGTTATTAATTCTTAAAGTTACGATTTCTCCCATAGGAAATGTACAGAGAAATATTTTTGTATTCTTTTCATTTGTGTATTCCATGAATGTAAACAAATCCTCAAGCAGGCACTGGACTGGAATACTTAGTTGTTAGTAATAATAATTTTAATTTCATAATTAAGGCAGGCGGGCCCGAGCCAGTTGGAGGGGGGTCCAGGGGGCGTAGCCCCCCTGTCTAGACGCCACGCAGTTTCTCATTAAGAAAGGCGAGGGTCCGCCGCAGGCGGGCCCGAGCCAGCTGGTGGGGGGTCCAGGGGGCGTAGCCCCCCTGTCTAGACGCCACGCAGTTTCTCATTAAGAAAGGCGAGGGCCCGCCGCAGGCGGGCCCGAGCCAGCTGGTGGGGGGTCCAGGGGGCGTAGCCCCCCTGTCTAGAAGCCACGCAGTTTTTCATTAAGAAAGGCGAGGGTCCGCCGCAGGCGGGCCCGAGCCAGTTGGAGGGGGTCCAGGGGGCGTAGCCCCCCTGTCTAGACGCCACGCAGTTTCTCATTAAGAAAGGCGAGGGTCCGCCGCAGGCGGGCCCGAGCCAGATGGTGGGGGTCCAGGGGGGCGTAGCCCCCCTGGCTAGACGCGAAGCCCGCCGAAGGCGGGCGGCGCGGCTAGTAATTAAATATTTCTCTATACATTTCCTATGGGAGAAATCGTAACTTTAAAAATTAATAACTCAAAAAGTTATGGGAATTTCGGGATGAAAATAATTTTCCTGTAATCCCGAGAAGGTCCTCTTTATGCATAAAAAATTTCATTTCAAAATTCCAACGGGAAGTTGCCTAAATAGAGCGTGACAGACAGACGGACAGACAGACAGACAGACGGACATTAGTGAATTATATATATAGATTATGAAACAATTATTTAGATATTTTTTTGACAAAAAACTTTATAAAAAAAAAAATTTGTCAACTCATGAATTTCGTTGGAACACAAATTGAAAAATCTGGTGTGACTGGCCCACAGCACACAACTTTCTCTTACCCTTCGGTAAGAGAAAGTTGTGCACCGTGGTCACACCAGATTTTTTTTGTCGAGATATATTTAGTTTCCGATAGCACCTTAGTTTCAAACTTGCATTTTAAATGTTGACTGCTTCAAATAAACTATGGTTATTTTTCAAAATTTTAATCTCATATTTGGACATTTTATACACAATATAGAATCGTAAATAAATACAAAATTTCATAAGAATTGGAAAAAAAAATTTTAAATGCCTAAAAAGTTCCAAAGGGGACCCTCTTTTGAATCGAAATTAACATACAAATCCCTATAGGAAATTAACATTAGGCCTATGAGAGAAGGCGGAGAGACAGGCGATAATGTTTGCAAGTGAGAGAGAGAGAGAGAGTGAGATATGTTTTCTCCGAAACAATCAAAGACAGAAATAAAATTAAAAAAAATGGGAATTTAAATAATAATTGATTTTTAATCTAATAAAAAGAAAAAGATTTAAATTCCGTTACCATGGCAACCATTTCTATCTTTCCTATGAAGAACAAGAGTAGTGGTCTTCAGAAGATTTCAACGGCAAAATCTCTATATATATAAAGAGAGAACTCACTGACTGACTCACTCACTCATTCATCATCATCGCACAGCCTAAACTGTAAGGCCTAGAAAGCTGTAATTTGGCATGTAGATTACATTTGGGCCCTAGGCGTCATTTAAGAAACCATTTTTCGAAATTCCCATTTTAAGGGCCCCAAATGGTCATTTATGGGTAAAATTTTGACTCTACATTAATTTCTAAACAAGAAGAGATATCGATTTGCTTTTTTCACTAAAACCTTCCTTAGATAAAAATCTAAATTCGTTGTTTCAGGGTTTTTTGAAATTCGGCCCCTAAGTACCCCAAATCGCCAATTTAGGGAAAAAATTTTGACTTTACAATAATTTCTAAACCAAAAAAGATATCAATTTGGTTTCTTCGCTAAAACCTTCTTTAGATAAAAATCTAAATTCGTTGTTTCAGGGTTTTTTGAAATTCGGCCCTTAAGTACCCCAAATCGCCAGTTTAGGGAAAAAATTTTGACTTTACAATAATTTCTAAACCAAAAAAGATATCAATTTGGTTTCTTCGCTAAATCCTTCCTTAGATAAAAATCTAAATTGGGTGTTTCAGAGTTTTTTGAAAATCGGCAGCCCCCCCCCCCCCGAAATTTTTAATTCTTCTATTTCTTTAAATATGAACATGCTTTTTTTGGATTTAAAATTCTTGAATAAATATCTTTCAAGTGGTTTAAAGTTTTTTTTAGCCCCCCCCCCGAATTTTTAATTCTTCTATTTCTTCAAATATGAATATGCTTTTTTGGATTTAAAATTCTTGAATAAATATCTTTCAAGTGGTTTAAAGTTTTTTTTTTAGCCCCCCCCCCCCCGAATTTTTAATTCTTCTATTTCTTCAAATATGAACATGCTTTTTTGGATTTAAAATTCTTGAGTAAATATCTTTCAAGTGGTTTAAAGTTTTTTTTTTTTAGCCCCCCCACCCCCGAATTTTTAATTCTTCTATTTCTTCAAATATGAACATGCTTTTTTGGATTTAAAATTCTTGAATAAATATCTTTCAAGTGGTTTAAAGTTTTCGTTTTTTTAGCCCCCCCCCCCCAAATTTTTAATTCTTCTATTTCTTCAAATATGAACATGCTTTTTTGGATTTAAAATTCTTGAATAAATATCTTTCAAGTGGTTTAAAGTTTGTTTTTTTAGCCCCCCACCCCCAAATTTTTAATTCTTCTATTTCTTCAAATATGAACATGCTTTTTTGGATTTAAAATTCTTGAATAAATATCTTTCAAGTGGTTTAAAGTTTTCTTTTTTTTAGCCCCCCCCCCCAAATTTTTAATTCTTCTATTTCTTCAAATATGAACATGCTTTTTTGGATTTAAAATTCTTGAATAAATATCTTTAAAGTGGTTTAAAGTTTTTGTTTTTTAGCCCCCCCCCCTCAAATTTTTAATTCTTCTATTTCTTCAAATATGAACATGCTTTTTTGGATTTAAAATTCTTGAATAAATATCTTTCAAGTGGTTTAAAGTTTTTGTTTTTTTAGCCCCCCCCTCAAATTTTTAATTCTTCTATTTCTTCAAATATGAACATGCTTTTTTTGGATTTAAAATTCTTGAATAAATATCTTTCAAGTGGTTTAAAGTTTTTTTTTTTTTTGACTTTGGTCGAACACCCCCCCCCTCGAATTTTTAATTCTTCTATTTCTTCAAATATGAACATGCTTTTTTGGATTTAAAATTCTTGAATAAATATCTTTAAAGTGGTTTAAAGTTTTTTGATTTTTTTAGCCCCCCCCCCCGAATTTTTAATTCTTCTATTTCTTCAAATATGAACATGCTTTTTTGGATTTAAAATTCTTGAATAAATATCTTTCAAGTGGTTTAAAGTTTTTTTTTTTAGCCCCCCCCTGAAATTTTTAATTCTTCTATTTCTTCAAATATGAACATGCTTTTTTGGATTTAAAATTCCTGAATAAATATCTTTCAAGTGGTTTAAAGTTTTTTTTTTTTAGCCCCCCCCTCAAATTTTTAATTCTTCTATTTCTTCAAATATGAACATGCTTTTTTGGATTTAAAATTCTTGAATAAATATCTTTCAAGTGGTTTAAAGTTTTTTGTTTTTTTCCTCTAAATTTCCACCCCCCCCTCGAATTTTTAATTCTTCTATTTCTTCAAATATGAACATGCTTTTTTGGATTTAAAATTCTTGAATAAATATCTTTCAAGTGGTTTAAAGTTTTTTTTTTTTTTAGCCCCCCCCCCGAATTTTTAATTCTTCTATTTCTTCAAATATGAACATGCTTTTTTGGATTTAAAATTCTTGAATAAATATCTTTCAAGTGGTTTAAAGTTTTTTTTTTTAGCCCCCCCCTCAAATTTTTAATTCTTCTATTTCTTCAAATATGAACATGCTTTTTTGGATTTAAAATTCTTGAATAAATATCTTTCAAGTGGTTTAAAGTTTTTTGTTTTTTTAGCCCCCCCCCCCAAATTTTTAATTCTTCTATTTCTTCAAATATGAATATGCTTTTTTGGATTTAAAATTCTTGAATAAATATCTTTAGAGTGGTTTAAAGTTTTCTGATTTTTTTAGCCCCTCCCCCCTCAAATTTTTAATTCTTCTATTTCTTCAAATATGAACATGCTTTTTTGGATTTAAAATTCTTGAATAAATATCTTTAGAGTGGTTTAAAGTTTTCTGATTTTTTTAGCCCCTCCCCCTCAAATTTTTAATTCTTCTATTTCTTCAAATATGAACATGCTTTTTTGGATTTAAAATTCTTGAATAAATATCTTTAGAGTGGTTTAAAGTTTTCTGATTTTTTTAGCCCCCCCCTCGAATTTTTAATTCTTCTATTTCTTCAAATATGAATATGCTTTTCTGGATTTAAAATTCTTGAATAAATATCTTTAGAGTGGTTTAAAGTTTTCTGATTTTTTTAGCCCCCCCCCGAATTTTTATTTCTTCTATTTCTTCAAATATGAATATGCTTTTTTGGATTTAAAATTCTTGAATAAATATCTTTAGAGTGGTTTAAAGTTTTCTGATTTTTTTAGCCTCCCCCCTCAAATTTTTAATTCTTCTATTTCTTCAAATATGAACATGCTTTTTGGGGTTTCAAATTCCTGAATAAATATTTGTCGAAGAATATAAAGTTTTTTCTGTTATGCCCCCCCCTCTCCGAATTTTTAATTCTTCTATTGCTTCAACTATGAACATGCTTTTTCGGATTTAAGATTCTTGGATAAATATCTTTCAAGTGGTTTAAAGTTTTTTTTGCCCCCCCCCTCTCTAATTTTTAATTCTTCTATTTCTTCAAATATGAACATTTTTTTTTGGATTTAAAATTCTCGAATAAATATCTTTCAAGTGGTTTAAAATTTTTTTGTTTTTAGCCCCCCCTCTCCGAATTTTTAATTCTTTTATTTCTTTAAATATGAACATTCTTTTTTGGATTTAAAATTCTCGAATAAATATCTTTCAAGTCGTTTAAAATTTTTTTGTTTTTAGCCCCCCCCCCCCGAATTTTTAATTCTTCTATTCAATTATAAACATGATTTTTTGGATTTAAGATTCTTGGATAAATATTTGTCGAAGAATATAAAGTATTTTGTGTGGTGCCCCCCCCCCCCTAAATTTTTAATTCTTCTATTTCTTCAAATATGAACATGATTTTTTTGATTTAAAATTTTTGAATAAATATCTTTCAAGTTGTTTAAAGTTTTTTTTTTAGGCCCCCCCTCCCTATTTCTTCAAATATGAACATGTTTATTTTGGTTTTAAAATTACTGAATAAATATTTGTCGAAGAATATAAAGTTTTTTGGTTAATGCCCTCTCCCCCAAATTTTTAATTCTTTTATTTCTTTAAATATGAACATTCTTTTTTGGATTTAAAATTCTCGAATAAATATCTTTCAAGTGGTTTAAAATTTTTTTGTTTTTAGCCCCCCCTCCCGAATTTTTAATTCTTCTATTTCTTTAAATATAAACATGCTTTTTTGGGTTTAAAATTCCTGAATAAATATTTGTCGAAGAATATAAAGTTTTTTGTGTTATGCCCCCCCCCCCCTCCGAATTTTTAATTCTTCTATTGCTTCAACTATGAACATGCTTTTTTGGATTTAAAATTCTTGAATAAATATTTGTCGAAGAATATAAAGTTTTTTGTGTGGTGCCCCCCTAAATTTTTAATTCTTCTATTTCTTTAAATATGAACATGCTTTTTTGGATTTAAAATTCTCGAATATCTTTCAATCGAAATATCTTTCAAGTGGTTTAAATTTTTTAATTGTTCTATTCTTCAATTATGAACATAATATTTTGGATAAATATTTTTCTAAGGATATAAAGTTTTTTGTGTGGTTCCCCCCCCCCCTAAATTTTTAATTCTTTTATTTCTTTAAATATGAACATGCTTTTTTGGTTTTAAAATTTCTGAATAAATATCTTTCAAGTGGTTTAAAGTTTTTTTTTAAATATCTTTCAAGTGGTTTAAAGTTTTTTGTGTAATGCCTCCCCCCCCCCCGAATTTTTTATTCTTATATTTCTTCAAATATGAACATGCTTTTTTGGGTTAAAAATTCCTAAATAAATATTTGTCGAAGAACCGAAAATGCGGTCCATATATTTACGAACGAAAATAATTTTTCTGGTATGTCTACGGTTTTTTGTTAAATATGGGCAGATTATAGACATTATAGCTGGTATGATCCAAATACGCCTTCAAATATACAGGAATCTTATAATACAAAATGATCCTGCATTACAAAAGAGCGCTTTTTTAAGAAAGTACCTTACAGCTATTTACTATTTCTGTAATTGGCCCTTTATTTAACACAATAAATAAAGAAATAAAAAATTTATTTACTACTTATCTTCGTGATAGTAATAATTTCATATCATTTTATAATTTGCAAATTACGTTATTACCTTAGCGTGATTTCCTAAGCTTTCGAAATTCTATATTTAAGAGCATTAAATTCTCATTTTGGAGATTTTTTTTTTATATTGACTTTTGAAAGTGTTAAGATATCAATTTGTTTTTGCGGTAAAGAAGAATCGAGGCATTGAGAATTGACCACGAGTTAAGAACGTTTAAGGTCCGTGAATTTCAGGTTTTTAACGAAGGCCGTCCAAGAAACATGCTAAAATGTAACAAACTTGCCCGCCGAAGGCGGGCAATTGCTCGCCGAAGGCGAGCAAAGCTCGCCGGTAGGCGAGCTTGGGGGTCCAGGGGGCGAAGCCCCCTGGCTAGCGCAAGGTTCGCCGAAGGCGAACCTTGCGGCTAGTTAGAATATATATTTTAAAGAGCATCTAAAAAATAATTGATTTACGAATTTTAAAAAAAATCCTTGGAGGGAATTTTGAGAAAATCGAAAAAAACTGAAAAAGTACATCAGTAAAGTACTAGTACTTTTAGGCCGATTTTGTTTAAAAGCTTATTTTGAGCGTGTGGGAAGGTACCTAAGTTAAATATAAAATTTCAATCCGGTAGCTCAATTCCTTTATGCTAAAAATCTGTCCACACATACGGACACACACACGCACACACCCCCCCCCCACACACACACACACATCATTCCAAAAACTCAAAACCTCAAAACGCATTTCGACAGCTTCAGAAAAATTTCGATTTTTTTTACGATTACATTCACTTTACCTGTCCAATCTACGTTTGATGGGCAAAGTTAATACATTCAATTGTAATCTCTTTATTTCAGGGTAATTGATTTTCAAGTTTTATAATCAGTAAATAATATCTTGATCTTTTATCTTTTTAATACCTGGCTTTTATTTATATTAAAGTCAAAACAAATGTATAACTTAGTTGAATTTGTGCCATTTGTATGTCTTAATTTAGAAAATTGATCTTCATTTGATTAAGTAAAATGAAATATTTAATTATAATTTTAATGTTTTTAACAGATAGCATAAGTTGTTCTAATTTCATATGGATTTTACATGAGATTTAATTGATTTTATTTTATCTATTTAATATTACTTTAAACATTATTATATTCATTTAAATTTTATTTTGTAACCGAGCTTTATATGACATCGAAAGCGCAAAAAATAGATGTTTCTTATACATTAAATGTGTTTCTTTCTTTTGTTGGCTTCAAAAATAAGTAATAGAGGTTATTTACAAACTACTTTTTAACTTGCATATAATAATAAATTACTAACTATAATTTGATATTATTTTTATTTTTAGATATATCCATCTGAAGGAGAAGCCATTCAAATGCGGCGAGTGTGGCAAAGGTTTTTGCCAATCGCGAACGTTAGCCGTTCATAAAATTCTACACATGGAAGAATCGCCGCATAAATGCCCCGTCTGTGCCCGGAGTTTCAACCAACGATCGAATTTGAAAACTCATCTGCTCACTCACACCGACCATAAGCCGTACAGATGTACTGGATGTCCGAAATTATTCCGGCGTAATTGTGACTTACGTAGGCATGAAATGACCCATTCGGGGGTCCCCCTCTGACTGTAACTGGCCCCGTGCCACCAGCGCCTCCTGTTCCTTCCCTCGTTGGAGGTCCAAGTGTTGCGCCTCCTCTTGATTTACGCATGCCTCCCAAAGCCCCTCCTAGAAAACCCTGCGGGTTCACCATCGCTGAGATTATGGGTCTCTAATTTAGTCCAACAAACAAAACCAAAAATTGAATAACCAAAGTAATCTCTATTAAATTTAAGGATTGCGGTGTAGGTTTCAAGTGAAACATTTTGAACAAAGGTTGTATTTATGTGTGAGTTTCACGAGGGTAAAAAAGTATTAACACAAATTTAAATACTCGATATAATTCGGGTTGTTAAGCCATCTTCAGGAGTTACAAAAATCTCTGAAGATGGCTTAACAACCCGAAATATATCGAGTATTTAAATTTGTGTTAATACTTTTTTACGGGGTTGTTTTATTCGGGTTGTTAAGCCATCTTCAGGAGTTACAAAAAACTCTGAAGATGGGTTAACAATTCGAAATATATCGAGTATTTAAATTTGTGTTAATACTTTTTTACCCTCGTGAAACTCACACATAAATACAACCTTTGTTCAAAGTAATCTCATTTGACACAAAGACAAGCAGCTATTGTTATTCATTTTGATATATTGAAAATATCTTTTTGATTATATTAAAATTACAGTTATGTTAAAAAATCTACTTTTACAATAGGTGGATCTAGAAAATAAAAAAATTTAAAAACACGACCATGGAATATCTTTATTTATTTATAGTCACTATATTCAAGATCAGTAATGACATTGAAACACTTGTTTTTAAAAAATTGATATGATAGAAAAAGAAGAGGGAATCAATAAAAGTTAATATTTATTTTTCTGTTTTATTTAAACGATTCTCAAAAAGTAATTCTATTTTACCAAAATTCAGGTAATGTCTTCATTAACTGACTTTTCTGAGGTAATTTAAAACAAAAATTCGGTAAAATATTAGATTGATAAAAGTTTCAACGACTATATTTATAATTACCCCTATGCTTAGGAAGAACGAGAAAGTTTTGCAATTCCGTGGGCTATTTTATTATTTTCATATGTATGGACATTTGGTTTAAAATATGTTTAGAGCTTTGACATTGAATAATTTTGACATTCTTCAGAGCTGCCCCTCATTCAAACCTAAGTACATCCAATTTGAATCCTACGCCTGTCAGATCAACCGCATTATCATTTACAAATCTACACATTCTTTCCAATGGATTGTTGGCTGTATAAGAATGAGTTTCCCAAAGTTTCCCAGAACAAATGTGGAATCCTTGTGGATCCTTGTTTGCACAGTGGGAGCCCTAAACTTTAATTGGGCCAAGAGCAATGGGCAGTCAACTAATCCTTCAATCAATTTGTGAAGGAATTTAATGTCGTTATAAACACGCAATGATCCAAGAGAGGGAAGACTGAGTGCCAATGCGATAGTCCTATAATTATGGTCAATAATAATTTTATTCAATAACAATATTTCTTATCAGTTATTGTCGGCAATATCTAATCTGAGTAGATAATTGTTTTTTTTTTTTTAATTCTAATTGAAAGTGTGAGATTAACATGGTAATTTCAGCATTACCATTAACGGGATTGTAGACAGAAGATTTTTTGAGGGGAGGGTTTAGAATTTGAGCCTCCCTTTCCAGTATGTAATGAACTCCTTAAATGTATTAATTAATATTAAATTATTTCTAAGGAGGAGTCAAAAAAAAAATTTAAGACCTATGCAGCCAAAATTATTATTTTATATTATAGGAGCCTGACATATATTACTGGCTTATCTGAAAAAATATCTAATTCCATTTGTAAAATTATACCATTTATTAGGATATCGCATAAGCCAATGAATACTTTGTCTATGTTTTATAATAATAAAGATAAAACTCCATTGTTGTCAAGACCTAACTTGGTTTATGCGATAACTTGTAATGATTGTGGCAAAAAATATGTAGGCCAGATATGTCAGTACTTATCATGAGAATCTACCAACATAATTACAACATAAGAAGGAATGATGACCGTGTTACATTGGCATCCCACACTCAGGGGCGTAGAGAAGAGATTTTTCAGGGGAGGGGGGAAAGGCCAAACTAAATTTAATCAATTGCCAACAGTACAATTCACATTCTTTTTCATCCTACATATATTAATTTACTAGAGGCTAAACCCGAAGCTCCCTAGTCACTATATGACATGTTTGAACGTTCGTTAAGTCCCCTCCCCCTTCACTTGGCTATTTTAATATTAAAAAACTAAAGGATTAAACAAAATTTTTAATAGAAATATAATTAAGGCAAGACTTTGCAACCGCCCCCGCGCGTGGGTGGCTCCTTCGGTGGCTTAGCTTGGGGACAGCCAGGGGACCGAAAGGGTTTTGTATTGCTGTTTACAATCCGCTTCGCATTTACACTGTAGCTGTTTATACTACAGTGGCTGAATAAAATTAGAAATTGTGTAACTCGTTAAGTTGGGAGAGAATCTCACTTCAAATGCCTGGAGGAGTGTGATTAAAAATTGAAAGATCATGAGAAAAACTGAGATAGAGTACATACCAGAGAGCAGACGCCGTACTGGACTAGCTGTAAGAAAGTTGTTAGGTTTGGACCAAAGAAAAGATTTCAATTTGAGAACAGAAGGGAAAATATTTTAATCAAAAAAATTCGCTTCTTCGTTCATCTGTGAATAACAATTACTTCGTTTATTCTTTCTTTTGAACATTGAATTAATTTAATCAAACTTAATATGATTTTCTTTTTTAATTATTATAAATAAATCAAGTTATTGTTTGAGATCGATCTTTTTTATTATTTATTTTATATTTGTATGTATTTTTATTTATTTATTAATGGAATGGTCGACCATACCTTATCACTGGGGATCACTGATATGAGGAGAGCGGGGGTCCTGAACAACATCCTTGGAGATGAAGGTGCGTCGTCTTGAGGCCCGCTTCCAGATGTCGACCAGAGAGACAGAGCCAACGAGAGTACAATTCGCTGCAGCTCAGTATTTTCATATCAAGAGCCTGAAAGGCTCCGCAGCATCCGCCATGGACCAATTGATGATGCCAGGGGCTCGGCTGGATTGACAATGGCTTGGTGTTGCCGCATATGTAGCACAAGGAACACTAGGGGGTGGGTTCCCGTGAATGTTTTACACTCACGATGTGCACGGCTTGAGCACCGAAAGCCAAGTGTGTGAGAGAGGCGCGCACTGCCTTAATTAACCCCTCTTGGAAGGGTTAAACTTCCTCTACTTAATTGCACTGATTATTATTAAAATTATTTATTATTTTTCTTTTATATGAATTAATTAAATATTTTAATATTTTCTTTTTAACAAAACTTTTAAATAATAAATTTTATAAATTATCTCATTTTATAATAATTATTATATATTATTAATAAAAAAAGCGAATTTTTTAATTAATATAAAAAAATTAATAACATATTGGAGGGGAGAAATGGGCAATTTCTCTGTAACTTTTTTCAAATGAGAGATTCCAATTTCGCTTTACGAGTATGATTCTGGAACGAATTATGCTCGTTAAGCGAGGATCCACTGTACAGCGAGATTTAATATTAAGTCCCACCCATGCGTTTTCTTCTTGTGATTATTTCAATGTTTTTATAAAAGAAAATGAAAACCTTTATTGGAATTATTCTAGGTTTGAACCATGAAAGTTTCCATTAAAAAATATATAATATTTTTTTAAAAACAATGAAATAATCACAAGAAGAAAACGCATGGGTGGGACCAGTAGCGTAACTAGGTGAGGGCTAAGGGGGGCGCCCGCCCCCTCCGCCCCAGGCTCATCAAGCCTTTGGCGCCCCTCTATACCGACATAGGCGCCCTAAGGCATCTAAAATATAGCCCAGGGACGGTGATTTTATCAAATCCATAGATTGTCCAAAAACACGGATAGTTTTCTTTTAAATTATATTACAAATTAAAAAACGACGCTCTTATTGAGCTTCGCCCCCCCCCCCCGCCCTTAAAGGCTAGTTACGCCGCTGGGTGGGACTTAATATTGTCCCTCACCAGTGGCGTAACGTTTTTTAGCTGCCCCCCCCCCCCGCAAACCTTATTTCGGACCCCATTATTAGACCTTACAAAAAATATTTTTAAAACACAGTATATTCCTGAACCCTGAGGGCCCGGGCCCTTTCAAAGACAAATTTTCATTAAATTTTCCCGTTTTTACCGGAGCTCTGAGTGCCCCAGACCCTTTCAAAGACAAATTTTCATTAATTTTTTTTTATCTAAATTTTTCTGTTTTTACCGCCCGGCCCGTGGGCCCCCAAGGTCCGGCCCCCGCATCGCGGGGTCTGCGGGGGCATACGTTACGCCACTGTCCCTCACTGTACATAGAAATATAAAGTTTCAGCCCAATTGAAGGCGATTTATTGGTGCAAACACGTCTAAAATTTTAGAAAAATCGAATTTTTTCAGTTTTTTCAACTTTGGACACCCCTGATAGAATTTTTTACCATCACTGAATGCAAATAATATATGGGGCATTCCACGCCAACTCGACCACTTTTGAACCCGACCATTTTTGATTTGGCTGAAACTTTGTCATCTTTTTGTACCCTATTGAAAACGTGTCTGAGAATTTTTTCAGATTTTACGACCCAGCCAAAAAAAAGTTATAGCATTTTCAAAAAACATCGATTTTTTTTTTAAATAACCGTAAAACTGTCAATAATTAACTTATCGGGATGATTTTTTTTTTTTGAAATTTTTGTCTTTAAATGTACTTTTCAGAAAAAAGTATGACAAAATTTTACAGATTCATCTTGAACGTTTTTTTTGACATTTTCGGAAAAAAACAAAAATTTCGGGATGAATGACAATTTTTTTTTAATTTTTTTTTTTTATAAAAACTTTGATTTTTTCTACAAATGCTCTGAAAATTTAGGAGTGGGATTATTTCGCGTTCTATTTTTTTTTTATTTTTGAAAAAATTTTTTTTTTTCTCAGCTTATTTATCATGATGGTGCTCTTAAATTATTCCAGGATTGACTGAGATTCTAGAAAATTGAAGAAAAATAATAATAATAATAGTTAGGGGTGATGAAAATCGAGAAAATTCCATTTATCCTGAAAAAATTAGAAATTAGTTGTGTATTCAACTACTGAAGAATTTGAAGAGACGAGTAAAAGCTTAGAAACATGGGCGTATCTAGGGGGTGCCGGGGGGCCTGGCCCTCCCAGGAAGCTCCTTGCCCTCCCCAGAAAGCTCCTTGCCCCAAGAAAAATTGAGAAAATATGGGGCTTTCCAGGCCCACCGGAAGATGGCTGGTCCCATGGCCCCCCTTTAATTTTCCTTGGGGCAAGGGGCTTTCTGGGGAGGGCCAGGCCCCCCCGGCACCCCCCTAGTTACGCCCATGTTTCTAAGCTTTTACTCGTCTCTTCAAATTCTTCAGTAGTTGAATACACAACTAATTTCTAATTTTTTCAGAATAAATGGAATTTTCTCGATTTTCATCACCCCTAACTATTATTATTATTATTTTTCTTCAATTTTCTAGAAACTCAGTCAATCCTGGAATAATTTAAGAGCACCATCATGATAAATAAGCTGAGAAAAAAAATTTTTTTTTCAAAAATAAAAAAAAATAGAACGCGAAATAATCCCACTCTGAAATTTTCAGAGCATTTGTAGAAAAAATCAAAGTTTTTTATAAAAAAAAAAAAATTAAAAAAAAAGTGTCATTCATCCCGAAATTTTTGTTTTTTTCCGAAAATGTCAAAAAAAACGTTCAAGATGAATCTGTAAAATTTTGTCATATTTTTTTCTGAAAAGTACATTTAAAGAAAAAAATTTCAAAAAAAAAAATCGTCCCGATAAGTTAATTTTTGACAGTTTTACGGTTATTTAAAAAAAAATCGATGTTTTTTGAAAATGCTATAACTTTTTTTTGGCTGGGTCGAAAAATCTGAAAAAATTCTCAGACACGTTTTCAATAGGGTATAAAAAGATAACAAAGTTTCAGCCAAATCAAAAATGGTCGGGTTCAAAAGTGGTCGAGTTGGCGTGGAATGCCCCATATATATTTATGATATTCTGTACACTGAAAAAAAACCGACCTTGTAAAATTAAAGTGAAATCCCTTTAAAAATTTTCAACAAACCTTCCCATAAAATTAACAAAATTTCCTTTTATTTTTACAGGAAATTTCATCGAGTTCAAATTCAAAAAGAAATCCTGTAAAATTGACAAGGTATCCTTTAATTTTGACAGTAAAAACCTTTAAATTCTTATTCTACCTGAGAAAAAGGCAACTCCCTCCCTACCTAACTGCCCATTGCCTACTCTAACTCAAGTTAGTCATTCTGTCTTAGCAGACAGTATGACTAGGTTGAGTTAGACTAGGCTACATTTCTTTTCCAGATTCATTATTTGAATATTATTTGTGAAATCCGAGTTGATATCTTCTATCATATGTACTTAATTTTGAAAAATATTTGTACTTTTTTATTCACGGCACGTCTAACAAAACTTTTTTGTGTCCTGTTTTTTTCTTACATATTATGGCAAAAAACCAAGGTACGTCTACAAAATATAATATTATTTTCTTTTAATATATTATTTATAATAAATTTTGTGCTTGACTTGCAGGACTTCAATGAAGACTATTTAAAATTAGATCACATGCTAATCGAGTGGGATTTAGAAGATCTGTTTCATATATTAAAAGGTAAATACAGTATAATGTTATAAAACAAAAGGTGAAATGTTTCAAAATATTATCTAATGTTTATACAAATTATTTTTTTTTTAATAAAAAACTTTTGCATGTTTTAGGCTTTCGGCCATTGACTTTAGTGGAAAAAAGGTTCTTTCAGATAAAATTCCTTATTTTCAAGTGACAAAAGAACCGAATACAATAAAGTGGCCTTAGCCCAAGGGGGCTTCTGGCTCTCTCGTTAACAGGTAGGCGACTGAGATGATTCAACAAGTTAAAAATTTAGAATATAAACAAATTTTGGGGGAATTAAAAACCAACTTTTTTTTCAGAATACAACACAAAATCGAAGATTCAGCATCTACAATTGAACAATTCATCCTATGGTTCTGAAAATGCCATTCCAATTGTTTTTTCCATAGTATCTAAAAATAAATACATATTTGTGATATTTTAATATGTTTCAAAAATTATTAATAGGCCTATTTATAAAATAAGACATCTTGATAATTCATTTCAAAAGTATTTATTTATATAAGTTTGGTGTACATTACAACTGAGTTGTAATTTTTTTGTAATTAACTCGTAAAATAAAAAAACATTTTTTTTTTATATTATAATTTTGTAAATTTGATTTTTTTACATAATTTCCTTTATACAAAGAATCCTTTTAAAATTATAAGAAATCCTGTCAAATTGTTTTAACTTGAATTTATTTCAATCTGCCACATCTCGTCGGAACACAGGATTTTAGCGTGTTGATTAATTAAAAAATTTTTTAATTATTTTTTAAATATATGTTTGATTTTTCTCAGGTCATTCGTAAAACAATAATGCATACCTTTGACCTGAGAAAAATTAAAAATATATTTAAAAATAATTAAAAAATCTCTTAAATTAATCAACACGCCAAAAACCTGTGTTCCGACGAGAGTAGCTGTAGCAGATTGAAATAAATTCAAGTTAAAATTAAATAAAAAATCATTTTAAAATTACAAGAAATCCAGTAAATTTAGTTTTAACAAAATATCCTTTAAAAATTACGGGAAATTCTGTCAATTTCGTTTCAACAATTTTTCCTTTAAAATTTACGGTAAATACTGTCAACTTCGTTTTAACAACATTTCCTTTTAAATTTACAGGAAATCCTGTCAATTTTGTTTCAACAATTTTTCCTTTAAAATTTACAGTAAATACTGTCAACTTCGTTTTAACAAAATTTCCTTTTAAATTTAAAGGAAATCTTTTCAGTTTTTTTCAACAGAAAAACCTTTTAAAATTATAAGATGCACCTTCAATTTGGTTTTAACAAGGTATCCCATTGAATTGACGAGAAACCTCATTGACGCATTTTCATTACGGTTTCGGAATGAATTGAAGGGATTTCCATTGAATTTACAAGGTTTTTTTTTCCAGTGTAGTTGTTTCACTTTCTAAAAATCATTCTAAAGAAATTATGAACAAAATAGTTATCAAAGTCAAGTTTGTTAAAAAGCAAATCTATATATATAATTCACTAATGTCTGTCTGTCTGTCTGTCTGTCTGTCCGTCTGTCCGTCTGTCCGTCTGTCCGTCTGTCACGCTCTATTTAGGCAACTTCCCGTTGGAATTTTGAAATGAAATTTTTTATGCTTAAAGAGGACCTTCTCGGGATTACAGGAAAATTATTTTCATCCCGAAATTCCCATAACTTTTTGAGTTATTAATTTTTAAAGTTACGATTTCTCCCATAGGAAATGTATAGAGAAATATTTATGTATTCTTTTCATTTGTGTATTCCATGAATGTAAACAAATCCTCAAGCAGGCTCTGGATTGGAATAGGTAGTAATTCTTTTCTTTTCATTAGTAAGAAGCAAAGGCGAGGGTCCGCCGCAGGCGGGCCCGAGCCAGCTGGCGGGGGGTCCAGGGGCGAAGCCCCCCTGTATAGATGCAAAGGCGGGCGCCACGGGTTCTCATAATTAAGAAAAGGCGAGGGTCCGCCGCAGGCGGGCCCGAGCCAGCTGGAGGGGGTCCAGGGGGGCGAAGCCCCTGTATAGATGCAAAGGCGGGCGCCACGGGTTCTCATAATTAAGAAAAGGCGAGGGTCCGCTGCAGGCGGGCCCGAGCCAGCTGGAGGGGGGGTCCAGGGGGCGAAGCCCCCCGGCTAGGCGAGAAGCCCGCCGAAGGCGGGCGACGCGGCTAGTATAAGAAAATTTTATGATAAAGATGGTGATTTGCGCCAAGAATTTAGAGCTCTTCTTGGGTATATGGATGGATAGCTCTGAATCCTGACTAGGAAAATTGTTTTGCTCATAATTTCGTTATCAATTAATTATTATTTTTTTTTAAACTTTTTTGGCTACAGAGGCCAGGTATGACTTTATTAAATATATTTTTAAATTACATTATACCGATGGTTACCAAAAGAACGTTCCAGAAGCAGATTGCTCGGGGTCACCAATCCGGTGCTTTCGCCGCGCTTGGCATTGTTCAACTTTTGGAAAGTTAAAAACTATAGAAGATAGTAAACATACTTTTTTCCATTCAAGGATGGTAAAAATTCTATTCAGAAGTGTCCTAAAAAAAAAATGAAAAAATCCAATTTTTCTACAATTTTTCTAAACTTTTAGCCGTGTTTTGAACCACTAAGCCACCTCCGATTGGGCTCAAACTTTACAATATAGACCTCTATTTCTGTGTATTTCAACGATCTGCATATTTTTAAAGGGTACCCTGGTAGGAATTGCCAATGCTGACAATTGGCCGAACCTTGGGCCAGTTGTCATTTGCCGAGCCTTGAGTAGTGACCATTGGGCCAAGCCTGGTCCGAGGCTTGATCCAAGGCTTGGCCCAATGTTATTATATTATTAAACCGAGCCTTGGGAAGACGATTGGACCAAGCCTGGTCCGAGGCTTGGCCCAATGGTCACTACCCAAGGCTCGGTTTAATAATATAATACCATTGGGCCAAGGCTCGGTCCAGGCTTGGTCCAATCGTCTTCCCAAGGCTCGGTTTAATAATATAATACCATTGGGCCAAGCCTTGGATCAAGCCTCGGACCAGGCTTGGCCCAATAGTATTAAACCGAGCCTTGGGAAGACGAATGGACCAAGCCTGGTCCGAGGCTTGGCCCAATGGTCACTACCCAAGGCTCGGTTTAATAATATAATACCATTGGGCCAAGGCTCGGTCCAGGCTTGGTCCAATCGTCTTCCCAAGGCTCGGTTTAATAATATAATACCATTGGGCCAAGCCTTGGATCAAGCCTCGGACCAGGCTTGGCCCAATAGTATTAAACCGAGCCTTGGGAAGACGAATGGACCAAGCCTGGACCGAGGCTTGGCCCAATGGTAATATATTATTAAACCGAGCCTTGGGTAGTGACCATTGGGCCAAGCCTCGGACCAGGCTTGGCCCAATGCTTAATTGACCCATCATGTAATTAAAAAAAAAAAAAATTAAATTAAATCAAGTACTATTAATTGAAAAAAACAGTAATATATATTTTAAATCTGGTGATTGTTTGATAAAGTTTATTTAGCTAAAATAAAAGGCAAATCAAATAGCTTAAAAGAGAGTCATATCAATATAACAACTGTGTACGAGAGCGTAAAGGCATTGACAAATGACAAACAAAACCAAAAAGCTCGAGTTCAAATCTCTCGAGAAACAACTTTTTTTTCCACGAGGCTTGGATCGACCATCCATTTTTTGTTTTCCAAGGCTTGGGCCAACCTTGGTTTTTTTGATTCTCGAGGCTTGGGCCAACCTTGGTTTTTTTGATTCTCGAGGCTTGGGCCAACCTTGGTTTTTTTGATTCCCAAGGCTGGGTACATTGTTATCATTCCAAGGCTTGGACCAAGCCTCGCCCAATGGTTAGACAAGGCTTGCCCCAAGCCTCGCCCAATGCTCGGCACGATTGGTCCAAGCCTGGCCCGAGGCTTGGCCCAATTGTGCATTCCTACCAGGGTAACGACTGAAAAAAATCTAGAAAATTCAAAATAAGAGTCGCTTTTGAGCAGATAATTTATTAAAATTTAATTTTCTCTATATCTCTAAAACTAGAGCTGATGGCGCAAAATTGATGTCACTTTTGGAATTAGCGCTACAACATACCCAGGAATAGTCCTAAATTTCAATGCAGTAAAATAAACTTTTTTTGTTGACCTGTATAAAATTTATATTTCTATCAAAAACATTGTTTAATTGGAATTCCTTTTTTTTTTTTACAATTATCTCTATATATATAAAGAGAGAACTGACTGACTGACTTACAATCATCGCACAGCCTAAACTGTAAGGCCTAGAAAGCTGTAATTTGGCATGTAGATTACTTTTGTGCCCTAGGCGTCATTTAAGAAGCCATTTTTCGAAATTCCAATTTTAAGGGCTCCAAATGGTCATTTATGTGTGAAATTTTGACTTTTTTTATTAATTTCTAAACGGAAAAGACACAATCATCGCACAGCCTAAACTGTAAGGCCTAGAAAGCTGTAATTTGGCATGTAGATTACATTTGTGCCCTAGGCGTCATTTAAAGGCGGCCATACACGGCAGGTCCAAAATCCAAATTGGCCCGGCACCGATCCAAAACTCGCCGTGTATGGGGAAACCGAGTTGGCTCGGCGACCGTTAGTTGGCTCGGTTGGATTTCCATCCGATCCAAAATCCACAGAGCCAAGTCCACGAGCCTTGGATTTGTCCTCGCCGTGTATGGCAGTTCACCGAGCCAAGCCAAAACTTGTGCAGCGTTGCCAGATTCATATTTCTTTTTTTTAGATCCTTTTGATATTTTTTTAAAATTTTCTGAAGAGATTTTAATTAGGATAATTATTTAAATATTTTTTAAATCATTTTTTTTTAATAAAATTTTGAAAAAGTACTAAAATTAAGATAATTATGAGTGACATGTCATTTGTTGGGGGAAGTTCAAATGATCAATGATAACCATTCATCCCGCATTTTTCGGGGCAATTTTGCATTTTGATTCAATGACCCACAAAATGTCCTACATTTAATTTGTAACCGTTTCTTCACTTGTGTTTAAGATTTAAATAAAAATTTTCAATTTTTAAAAATTATTTAAATTATTTATGATACGAAAGATGACATATATTGGGATATTTTTATGCAATTTTTCATTTTGTTGTATTAAACGAAATTCTATTTCAAAAAAGGCAAAGATGTAACGAGCTACAAAAGGTTGTCCTTCTATAAAGGATTTATATATATATATATAAAGCAGAGGCGTACCGAGGCAGTTGGGGGCCTGGGGCGGCACTAGAAGAGGGGGCCTTATATTGAATTTTTTTTTTTTTTTGGGGGGGGTGCTCATCTTTAAATATCCTTCTCCTCCATACATAAAATATATCCGTATATCCCTGAACCCCAAGGGTCCCGGGACCTCTCGAAGAGAAATTTTCATTAAATTTTGATTTTTTAACTAAATTTTTCGTTTTTTACTTGAGCCCTGAGGGCCCCGGGGCCTCTTAAAGAGAAATTTTCATTAATTTTTTTTTTTTTATAAATATATGGGGGCCTATGCCGACACGGGGCCTGGGGTGGACCGCCCCCCGCCCCCCCCCCCCCCTCGGTACGCCACTGTATAAAGGATTTAAATAAACATTTTTGTATTTATTATTTATATGGTGGCATATTTTCTGATATTTTTAAACAATTTTTTTGTCTTATTAAACAAAATCATTTAATAAATTCTATTTGTTTTTTCTTGTTGTATCTTCCTTATAAAAAATATATATATTTTTTTGGCATTTTTATTTTGTTGTATTAGGCACCGATTTGACAATTTACTAAGAGACTAACCTTTATTTACTCTTAAATGTCAAATTTCAAACGGGCCTGCTTGGCTCGGCCGTGTATGACCCCCTATTTTGGATCGGTCGAAAAATGGACTCGCACAAATTGGCTCGGTCTAAATGGACCTGCCGTGTATGGCCGCCTTAAGAAGCCATTTTTCGAAATTCATGACCCCACCCCTATCCTCCCACCCGCCAAAACCCAAATTAAAAACCCCTAATTTTTTTAATATTCTTATCTTCAATACAAGATGTTCTTTTCTCGGCACTTTTCTTGATTGAATTAAGGTGGTAGGTTTTCAATTTTTTAATAAAATTTTCGAATTTTATTAACAGAGGTTTTTTTAATTAGTATGTAGGTTTACATTGCAGGCCGTTTCGGCTTTTGCCATCATCAGAACCTTAAAAATTTAAACACATTTTTGTACAAAGATTTAATACATTGAATATACACTTTTTTTACCTCTTGCATCATGTTACTATGATCCCATTGAGATTTCCCATATACAGTAGAACCTCGATAAGTTCAAGTTCAAGGGAAACGGTTAGAAATTTGAGCTATCGAGTTTTTTACTTATCGAGAGTTGAAGTTAGAGAGGTTATTGAATATAATTTTTAACGTACCGAGGTTTATTGACTTTGGGCACGTGAGTGAAAAAGGAATTTCGTTTGATCTATTTGTTTATTTAGAATAGTTTTGTTAAATATAAATTAAATTAATAGATTTATTTATTTACAAAAAAATCAGTAATTTTTTTCTGCTTCATGTATTTTTGATTTTCTGCATTAACTATTTTTTCGATGATATGTAAAGAAATACTTTAAGTTATAGAGGTCACCAAAATATTATTTTAAGTTATCGAGAGCTATGCTCAAAATATTTGTTTAAGTTACAGAGGTTTTGTTCTTTAAGTAATAGAGGTTTTACGCTCTCAAGGGAAGGGAATTGAAAAAATTTTTAAGTTACGGAGGTTTTGAACTTAGCGAGGTTTAACTTATCGAGGTTCTACTGTATATTCTTTATCTCCTTCAGCGTAGCAAAATGAAGAAAAAACAAAAATAAAAAATAAAAACAGAGACCTATACTGTTTGATATTAAAAAGTTGTTATTCACGATAAAACCGAAATCTCTTTATCTCTATCTAAAAATAGAACGTCAATGATAATTTCATTAAATTAAAATTTATTTTTTATTTTTTATTTTTTATAACAGTATATTTATAATCTCAATTTTGCCTACCTTGTGTCTCAAAAATATTTTTGTTAGATCAATTTTTATTCCATATAATATTTTAATTATACTTAGTTTAATTATACATTTGTAAGATGATAACGCATTCACTTAATATATTTCTTTTGTTTCTCATTCTTTTTTTATTTTTTTATTGACAGGAGGAACATGAACTTAGTAACCAATCCCATGAAGCAACTTAAACTAGCAACTTTTTTTATATTCAATATTTTTTAGCGGAAAATTCAAATTTTCAATCTATTTACATCTATATAAAAAACCTTCAACATCTAATATTTCTCATACAATAAGGCACTAGTCCACAAAATACATACATGAAGTATTTATGAGTATTATAATCCTAAGTTCTTAAGCCAGACAGAACATTAGCGTAAATAAGGGATACCGATTCTTTTTCGCATCTAAAATTCAAAGCATTATTGTTTTTAATTATATAATGAGACTCCAAGAATTCTCTTTTTTTAAGGTTTTCTTCTTTACACAAGATCTCTGTATCTTCAAAATCAAATTGATGGTTTTCTTCGATTGCATGAATCGCGAGAGCGGAGCACATTCTTTTGTGGACTACACTGCTGGAATGTTGCTTCTATCGTTCTTTTAATTTCTTCCTTGTTTGACCAATATAAACGGATGGTCTCTGATTTAGTCTCAGACAGGATCCACAAGTTATTTTATAGACCACATTGTTCTGGTCTAACTTGTCTGTAGGTGTTTTATTGTTTATAAGGGCTTTGAGTGGTTTATTTGGTTTAAAAAGCCAAGGACATTTAAAAAACCCCTTTACCCCCCCCCCCCCCCTTGAAATATTTTCTTGATAATTCAAAAATTTTTAAATTTAGGCTATGTATAGCTCTCAAAAAATTGAAATTGGCTATTTGAACTTAAAATAGGCACTGAAAAGGCATTTATAGATGAAATAGGCACCAAAACCCAGAATCGGCCAAAATAGGCATTATAGGCACTAACAAATGCCTCTTATTTTATTCAGAATTTCATGAAACGTATACATATCATATTGGCCTAAATTTTAAGCCATAAATTAAAAAAAGGCAAATAGGGCGAAATCCGAGCCCTAATTATCACAGCACTCAGTCAAAGAAGAAAAGAAGATCGGTAAAGAAACAAAAAATAAATTAACAAACCAAAAGCCCCACCCTCTCATGTCCTGTAATATAGATCAATATCCCTCAGAAAACTTATGATCTTTGGATACTCAGTAGAATTGCCAAGTATCTCACCAAGGGTCTTACCACTCAAACCGCACCTGCTCCTAGACGCCCTATATTCAGAGCATTCCACTAACACATGATTCACGTCAATTTTGGCATTACACGTAAGACACCATGGAGAGAACTCGCCCCTAAGGACATGACCGTGGGAGAAATAGGTGTGACCTATCCTCATCCTAGTCACTCTAACCTGATCTTCCCGACTGAGATCAATCCCACAAACAGGGTAGACCGATTGCTTAACTGATCTTAATTTATTTTGCGTTACAGCTGTCCATTCATCCGCCCACCTCAGCAAAACAGATCTCTTCATGAAGGTCTTCAGGTCACCAAACGTCACTAACTCTAAATCTATAAGACTCTTTTTTGAACTTAACTTGGCCAAACCATCCACCACCTCGTTCCCGACAATCCCCCTATGGCTCGGGACCCACATTAAAAACAAATTCCTCCCCATCTCGATAATCTCATGAAAACGAACCTGAATCCTTTGAACAATAGGATGGGAGGTATATACCTCCTGCAGGGCCTGTAAGGAACTAAGAGAATCAGTAATGATTAGTACATTCTCAACATTTTCTCTTTCCACGGCAACCAAGGCAAGCTCTATCGCCCTGAGCTCAGCTGTGAACACACTAGTATCAGGGGTAAGTCTAAAGAACCTCTTAACATTCCCAACCATAAACGCACATCCGACTTGCACGCCACTCTTAGAACCATCTGTAAACACTAAGAGGTTCACGAATCCTGTTCACAACACCCAGAAAAAGACTGCTGAACACAGTGCCATGGGTGGACGACTTACTAAACCTGAGGAGATCCCATACAAAAACGGGGCGGTGGAGAACCCAGGGGGACACTAAGTGGCTAACAACACTAATGACATTTTGAAAGGAATCCTGACAAACGACCATGGCCCCATCAAACCTAAAACTCAAGGGTTTAGTGCTCCCCAATTTAAACTTGCTCCTCGGTGAGGGATCGAATATCCTGTGCGCAAGATGCGTAGGCTTGGATCTCAACTTAACCAGATAGCACACGGAAAGCACCTCCCTCCTAACTCTCAGGGGAGGTTCTCCCGTCTCTGCAAGCAGGCTAACTACAGGGCTAGTCCTAAACGCACCAATGGACAACCTCACGCCCAGATGGTGAACACTATCCAAAGACCTCAACACTGTATCCTTCGCCGATGAATAAATAGGAGACCCAAAGTCCATTTTACTCCTTACGACCGAACGATAGATTCTTATGAGACTCGTGGTATCCGCACCCCATCTGGTGTTACTAAGCGTTTTAATTATATTCAGGGCACTCAGACCCTTGTTCTTTGTAACCCTTACATGTTCCTTCCACGTCAACCTCCTATCCCATATTAGACCCAAAAATTTCACAGAGTCTACAAAAGCTAGGGGACTCCCATTCAGAGTAAGAATGGATCTACATGCACCCTATTCAACCTGCAAAAGTGCATGCAAGAAGTTTTACTGGTAGAAATCCTGAAAGCATTATTGGAATTCCACTCAAAAACATTGTCAATCGCCCTCTGCATCCGGTCCCTCATATAATCAATATTCTTACCCCTCAGATATATTGCTAAATCGTCATCAAAGAGTGAACACTCTACCGACGGACCAATGACACTAGTAATATTATTAACAGCAATCTGAAAAAGCGTAGTACTTAGTACACTACCTTGAGGGACACCATTCTCCTGTACATTTACTCGAGGCAAAGTGTTACCTACCCGAACTTGAAACCTTCTCTCGGCTAAAAAGTTCCCGATGAAATGCGCCATATGATCTTTGATCCCCCAACGATCAATACTCTTCAAGATCAGATAACGCCAAGTATAATAGAATCATACGCTTTCTCTAGATCAAAAAAGACAGCCAATACATGCTGCCCGCCTGCAAAAGCACACTGAACATATTGCTCCAGCCACGCCAACAGGTCGATACACAAGCGATTAGCTCTAAACCCACACTGGTAGTCGGATAGTAAACCTCTGCTCTCCAAATGACAAACGCCTGTTAACCATTCTTTCCGCGAGCTTGCAAATACAGCTCGTCATGGAAATCGGCCTATACCCTAGGACAGAGCCAGTATCCTGTCCAGCCTTCGGAACTGGGATCAGAACAGCCTTCCTCCAGGAATCAGGGAAGAGGTCGTTGAGCCAAATTTTATTGAGGATATCCAACAAAACGCCTCTACTTTCATCACCTAAATTCTTCAACATCGCGTTGTGCACCCCATCAGGTCCAGGAGAAGTGTTATTCGTACATTTCAACGCCGATTCAAATTCCCATATAGTAAAGGGTCGATTAAAGTACTCTTCATTCGATGAGCTCGCGTCGATAATCATCTCACTACTGTTCTTAACATACAATAAATTCAGGCTATAGTTATCTGAAGAGAACGTACTACAAAACTGTTCAGCAAAAACATTCGCAATCTCAAAATGATTAGTAATAGGTAGGCCATTATGGTAAAGTGGCTTAGAGGAACCCAAGGAACGACCTTGTATCCTCCTAACCTTCTCTCACACCTGCTTAGGGGGGTTGAGCGCCCGATAGAAGACACATACTCTTCCCAAGACCTCCTTTTACTCTGCTTTACCAAAAATTTAGCCCTAGCACGACACCTCTTAAAAACTATTAAATTTTCCTTAGTAGGATAGTGCTTAAACCTTCTCAAAGCACTCTTTCGGGCCCTAATGGCAGCGGAGATCTCTATGCTCCACCAGGGAACTCGAGGGCGGCCAACTCTAGTCCCAGACCTTGGAATAGCAATCTCAGCGGCTTTAAGGATTTTTCGCCTAAACAGGTCCAAATTTTCCAGAGGGCTCCTACTATAATCATACTTGTTCACCCTCGACAACCTACCAAACAGGGACCAATTTGCCCTTGCAACAATCCATTTAGGGTTCGTCCTACACGATGGAGGTACAACATTTTCAGACATAATAATAGGGTAATGGTCACTGCCACACAAGTCATCATGGACCCTCCATGAAAACGAGTCACAAGGGAAGGAGAGGTAATAGCAACGTCAATAGACGAGAAGGTACCATGAGCTACTCTAAAATGAGTAGGAGACCTGTCATTCAGCAAAGGTTATTGCCACCTATGAAGCTCTCAACTACTCTCCCCTTAGGACAAATCCTATTGCTTCCCCATAAAAAATTGTGGGCATTCATGTCACCACACAAAATAAAAGGAGGCGGTAGTTGAACCAACAAATTATTTAAATACCCAAGCCTCAAAAACATGTCTGAGGGAAAATACACGGTACAAATGGTAACGGGAGAAGACAAAATCCTTATAGCCACAGCTTGGAGATCCGTGACAAGAGGGACACTACATACATAAACACCTTGCCTCACCAACAAAGCGACTCCACCACTTGCTCTTCTATCGAATGCATTATTTTTCTGGTAGACCTCATACCCGCGTAAGGAAACATTCCTATCATTGGTGGCATGAGTCTCCTGAAGACAGAAGACTATAGGATCGTACAAAGGCACTAATAATCTTATCTCTTCATAATGTCTATAATAGCCATTACAATTCCACTCAAGTACGCAATCGCGAAGTGTAGCAGGCATACTAGGAGTAACTAAACTAAGATTACTAGGGACCCACTCTACAACAATAAGTAAACAAATAAATATATAGATAAACAAACAAATCGACAAATAGATAATTAAATAAATAGATAAATAAACAAATAACCAATAATTAAATAAAACAAAAATCAACAAACAACAATATAAATAAGTAACAATATAAATAAATAACAATACAAATAAATAGATTTAACAATTAAAGTTGTGGTGTGCCAAATGAACAATCGTAGGAGTGGGTAGAATTGCTGTTAACAAATTGTTTTATCGGAGCGATTCGTTGATTTACTGAGCACATACTTGGAAAGTGATTCATTCTCTAATGAAAGATTTTATTCTCTCTAATTATTATATAATTAATATGTTAATATTTTTATTTTATAAATGTGATTAAACTCAAACAGGTCATTTGCATAGGGTCAAATGAAATACTTGGCCGGATTTAAAACGTTTTAATAAAGATTTGAGATTATCTATAAGAATTCCCTATTTCTTCCTTTTAAATTTTAATATTGAATTTTTTCTTTTTTATTATTAAATGCTTTTATTTAACTTACTCTTTCAAGGTCACCAACTTTATGGCTTTGTTAAGGACACTTCCCGATGAGCTAGAGGTGTGAAATTTGATATTTAAGAGTCATTTTTGATGACGCAAATTGTGAGTTTGGTTTTACCAAAATGGACCAAACTAATGTGGTACTTTATTTGAAACCCTTCGTGAATTAATGTAATTTCAAAAGACTTCCCGATGGGCTAGAGGTGTGAGATGTAATACTTAAGAGTCATTTTTGATGACGCCACTATATGGTGGTTTTGATCAAAATAGACCAAACTAATGTGGTACTTTATTTGAAACCCTTCGCGAATTAATGTAATTTCAAAAGACTTCCCGATGGGCTAGAGGTGTGAAATGTAATACTTAAGAGTCATTTTTCATGACGCCACTATATGGTGGTTTTGATCAAAATAGACCAAACTAATGTGGTACTTTATTTGAAACCCTTCGCGAATTAATGTAATTTCAAAAGACTTCCCGGTGGGCTAGAGGTGTGAAATGTAATACTTAAGAGTCATTTTTGATGACGCCACTATATGGTGGTTTTGATTAAAATAGACCAAACTAATGTGGTACTTTATTTGAAACCCTTCGCGAATTAATGTAATTTCCAAAGACTTCCCGATGGGCTAGAGGTGTGAAATGTAATACTTAAGGATCATTTTTGATGACGCCACTATATGGTGGTTTTGATCAAAATAGACCAAACTAATGTGGTACTTTATTTGAAACCCTTCGCGAATTAATGTAATTTCAAAAGACTTCCTGATGGGCTAAAGGTGTGAAATGTAATACTTAAGAGTCATTTTTGATGACGCCACTATATGGTGGTTTTGATCAAAATAGACCAAACTAATGTGGTACTTTATTTGAAGCCTCACGCAAATAAGGCCCTATTAACTATAGTTTTGAATTTTGATATTTACGAGTCATTTTTTATGATAATGAATAATTTTTCAATTGAACCAAATCAATACAGGCCAAACTAATGTGGTACTTTATCATATTGATGATTTTTGATAAGACTAAAAGACTAAAAAGCTTAAAATAAAAATAAAATAAAAAAAAAAATTTTTTAAAAAATGCTTTTATTTAAATTGAGCTAAAAAGAGAGAAATAAGAAAGAAATAATTTAATTGTTCTTGTTAAAATTTTTTAATATTTATGACTTAAAATAAAAGCGTGGGGCGCGAGCCTCGGAATCACTTCGAAGCGCCCCACGCTTTTATTTTAAGTCAAATATTAAAAAATTTTAACAAGAACAATTAAATTCGAAGTGATTCCGAGGCTCGCGCCCCACGCTTTTATTTTAAGTCAAATATTAAAAAAATTTTAACAAGAACAATTAAATTATTTCTTTCTTATTTCTCTCTTTTTAGCTCAATTTAAATAAAAGCATTTTTTTTAAAATTTTTTTTTTTATTTTATTTCTTTATTTTTTTGTAGGGGTGTCTAATCAACGGTACGTTAGGATTATGAAATATTTATAAGGTTTTTGTACCCATCTATCAAAAACTCTGTATCAACTTTAAAATTGACTGATTTATTTATATTTTTTTGAATATAGCAAGTCTCCTTAAAAAATCTCTTATATCTATTTCCCTCCCGCGACATTATCTGAATGTTGTCAATATTAAAGTCAAATACAAAATAGATTTTCCTAAAGGATATCACAGGATGTCGAACGGCTACTCGAAGATTGAGGTGAGTGTAATGTTAATAAAAAATAAAAATATTTTTTATTATCAATTATTTTTTATTTCTAGACATTTATCGGCCAACCAGTGTACATTATTGGTTTCAATCCTTAAAATGGACCATCTTCAGGGCCTACAAACAAAATATATATCAGGAATTATTCCTTTCTGTGATACAAACATTAGTCAGATTTAAACAATTATAAAAACATTTTCATATCATACTTATATATAATTGCCTTAAACCGTGTCCGATGTGTGAAACAACCAATCAGGCCTCAGGGATAGCGCTGATTGGCGAAATACAGAGAGGGCGGAGCCGGAGAGGCAAATTCAAATTTTTTTTTAACCAGGAGAGATATCAATTTGGTTTCTTCCCTAAAGCCTTCCCTTGATAAGAATCTAAATTCGTTGTTTCAGAGTTTTTTTTTTAAATTCGGCAGCCCATCCCCCCCCCCCCAAATTTTTTAATTCTTCTATATCTTCAAATATAAACATGCTTTTTTGGATTTAAAATTCTTGAATGAATATCTATCAAGGGATTTAAAAGTTTAAATATTTTTTGTGTAATTGCCCCCCCCCCCTCACCGAAATTATTAATTCTTCTATTTCTTCAAATATTAACATGGTTTTATGGATTTAAAATTCTTGAATGAATATCTATCAAGGGGTTTAAAAGTTGAAAGATTTTTTGTGTAATTGCCCCCCCCCCCCGAAATTTTTAATTCTTCTATTTCTTCAAATATTAATATGCTTTTTTGGATTTAAAATTCTTGAATGAATATTTATCAAGGGGTTTAAAAGTTGAAAGATTTTTTGTGTAATTGCCCCCCCCCCCCGAAATTTTTAATTCTTCTATTTCTTCAAATAAAAACATGCTTTTTTGGATTTAAAATTCTTGAATGAATATCTATCAAGGGGTTTAAAAGTTGAAAGATTTTTTGTGTAATTGCCCCCCCCCCCCCCGAAATTTTTAATTCTTCTGTTTCTTCAAATCTTAACATGCTTTTTTTGATTTAAAATTCTTCAATGAATATCTATCAAGGGGTTTAAAAGTTTAAATATTTTTTGTGTAATTGCCCCCCACCTCCCGAAATTTTTAATTGTTCTGTTTCTTCAAATTTTAACATGCTTTTTTGGATTTAAAATTCTTGAATGAATATCTATCAAGGGGTTTGAAAGTTTAAAGACTTTTTGTGTAATTGCCCCACCCCCGAAATTTTTAATTCTTCTATTTTTTTAAATATTACCATGTTTTTTTGGATTTAAAATTCTTGAATGAATATCTATCAAGGGGTTTAAAAGTTTAAAGATTTATTGTGCAATTGCCCCACCCCTGAAATTTTTATTTTAAAATTCTTGATTTTTTTTAATAGGTCCCTGTCCGCCTGATTTCATTTGCATGCCCGTTGGCTCGAATCAGTTTATTAAAGGGAAATTTAGGCTTGCTTCTTGCCCGTAATTTTCTCATGGCCTTCAAAACCCAGAGGCCGGGCAGGGCGAATACTCAAATTTTAAACTTGATTCATTGTATTTTCATTTAGGCAAAAATAATATGGGCTTTAAAATTAAGAGAAAAACTACTGATCACGTATCGAGACGCCGCCCGCCAGGGCCAAGTTGAGATGGGCGCGGCGAAGCCGCGCCTTTCTCAACTTGTATATATATAATATAATTCGTAAATTCATTTAAAATTAGTTCAAGTTTTTTTGAATAAATATTTTATTATTATGTGTATAGTTATTAAATGGAATTTTTCTTTTGTCTTACCTAAAATTCTATGAAAATCCAACCTATAATTTTATTATTCACTTGTATAATTTTTTGCGAACAAACTTTTATAATTATTTTTATTTCACTAAGATATATATTGTAATGCCTAAGGCACCTGGCCTTAAATATTATCAGAAATCATAATTAAATTCGAAAGTTTTATTTTTGAGGAAAGGAAGATTTAAATAAAAAATTCAAATAAAATTATTTAGAAAAATCAATATTTATTCACAAAAGAAAAACAACACAAAAAATTCCATCTAAAATAAGAATAAATTTTATTAGACTCTATAAATGGTTAAAATATAAAAAAAATATACGAAAAAAAAAAAGAGAATTTTCTAGAAAATATGGAGAAAAAAGTGGGGATGAGTTCCTGACTCAATTTCTCCCACCACCGAGACAAGGGAGAGATACTGCCTGAACAAAGGGAGTTGAAGGGCGGGGAAAGAGACAAGCAAAGCGAAAGAGGAGAAGATTGGTAGCTTGGAGAGGAGAGAAACCCCGGAGCGCTGGTAGAAGACAGACGATAGGAGATCTCAACGATAGACACACAGAATGCGCGCCCTAAAATTTTACCTATATAAAACATAACCCATATAATATCTTAAATATTATATATAATTTCTTATTTATAAATTATCATATCAACTTTATAATATTCATATTAATTAAATTAATTAATGCCCGTGATGACCCGTGGCTCAGAGAGAAGACACTAGCTTCTTGAGCCTGGGGTCCAGGATTCGCTTTCCGTCCCCAGCGAGAAAAATTTATTTCATTTGAATTGACTGCAAATAATTTGAAATAAATAGGGATGGGGTCTAAATCACCTTAGATGCCGAAAAAGAAAAAAAAATTAAAAAAAAAAAATAATAATTAATTTTAAATATTATAAATTATTATTTTTTTACCATTTATAAGTGAATTTTTGTTTAAAAAAAAATTTAATAGTACTACATACGAATTAAGTAGCTTAAAAAGTGTTGAAATTCCATATAGCAAAACGTCCGAGGCAGTAAAGGAGTCGAATATTGGAATCAAGACATTGGAAATATTGGAAATGCAAAAAACTCGTGTTCAAATCCCTCTATGAACAAGTTTTTTTTTTACCCTGCAATAATATTGCCACAATATTCCATGCAAAATTGCCGGAATATTTCCGTAATATTGCTGCAATACTCACGATATCCGCGTATTATTGCTGCAATACTTGCAATATTTTTGTAATATTGCCATAATATTCCATTCAGTATTGCCACGATATTCCTGCAAGTTACAAAGAGGCGGACATAGGAAAATTGCAACAATGTTGCTGCATTGTTCCTGCAATATTCCCTGCAAGGTTAAATATTGCAATGTAAGATTCCTGCAATATTACTGCAAGATTCCAGGCTGTCTGGGTAAAGCTAAAACGCATTTTCCCTTTCCCGGTTTCCCCTTAATCTGTTTGAATTTTTTTATACAATTGAAGTTACAAAAAAAAATAATTAATTATTTAGAGCTCTTGTAAAAAAAAAATATTTTGATTTATTATTTAATTTTATATGATTTACTTTTTCACTAATGTTCGAATTAGATTTTTAATTAAGGCGTCATTAATAAAAATTATTTGCAATTGCTTTTATTTGATATTGAATTTATTTGTGAGAATCACCCCTGTTGATTTTTGAATTAATTCTTTTATTCTGATCAGAATGAATTTGTTTATTTTTGTGATAAAAACGGTTTTATTTTCACTCACTGTACAGTTGATATAACGATGGTTGCCGTTGGCTTGAAGAGAGAGCTGGGTGCCTCCTTCTTTTCGATATTTGATGGGGTTTTCTTCTTAATCACATAAAAAAAAAAATAACTTCACTATTGCATTTCGATTCGGGGTGGTCTTCTTGACACAGTTGGTGGCTGCCAGGGGGTTGAGGGTTGCCTTGGAAAGGGTCTTTCTGGGACGTCGTCCACGTTCGTTCAGGTCGGTAATGCGTAATGGCTGGCTTCCCTTCTCCTTCATCATACCTTGATGGGGCCTCTTATCAACTACTGCCTTAGTCGAAAATGTTTTTATTAATTCTTTCTCTTCGGGGTTTCTCACTTTGCCAATTACACTTAAAAATTAATTAAAAATTTTGTATAACACTAATTTATTGTTCTTAAATCTAGAAATATTTCTTTTTGTTTTTATTCTCAAACACGTTTGATTTTTAAATTGCATTGAATTGCCATCTAGCGGTAAGTTCTTGAACTATCTCAAATGAAATTTTCCTGCCAAGATTTTAAATTTTGATGAATTTATTTTTCGAAATCATTTTTACTCGTTACAATATATTAATCTATTGTGGGTTCAGGCATTTCTATTTAAGCCATCTGGTATCCAAATGGCTTAAATAAAATCATCGGACTGCCTGGGTCCGAACCCGCGACGTTTGGTATAGGAGGTAGGCACGCTACCTACTACGTCACACCCGGGGGCTTCTGAGTCATTTCCTACGACGTCCTCTCTTTTTTCCTGGAAATCCTCGGTAGCAATCTTTCTTTTTTTTATTTATTTACAAATTGCATCTAATTTTTTTTATATATCTAAAGTGATTTTTTTGATTTTTTTTTTTTTTTTAATTATAATCTTTAGCAAATTCTTCAAATTTATAATTTCCAAACTGTGTACCAAAATCTGATCTGAGGGCTCCTGGAACACCATGACGAGCAAAAATGGATTTCATATGCGTTAAAATATTTTCTTTTGAAATAGTATTTAGTTTTGCGACTTCTATAAACCTCGAAAAATAATCAGCTACAATCAAGTACCAATGACCTTTAGTCTTCAATAAATCCATCCCCACCATTTGCCAAGAACTTTGAGGAAAAGGACTAACTAGGTGGGAAAGATTCAGGAAGAAGAGTTCTGAATCTTGGACATGAAACACAACGTTCAACAAAATATTTTAATTGTGAATAAATAAGAGGCCACCAAACACTCTGTTTAGCTAAGGCCCTACTTTTAGTTATGCCCTGATGACCCTCATGAAGCTTATTTAAAATTTCAATTCTCATCGATACAGAAATTAAAATTAGATTAGCCTTTAATAAAAGACCATTTTGCAAAGAAATATCAAAGCGATGTTGCCAATATGGAAAACATACCTCAGGAAGCTTTGACTTTTCAGGCCAACCATTTTTAAAAAATTTAATAAGAAATTGACAAGTTTCATCTAGTTGAGTTTTATCTACAATTTCTTTAAGTTTTTCATCCGATGCAAGAAGATTCAATAAATAATAAATACATAGGCCATTATTTCTTCTGATAAATTCCAATTTTCGGACTTAAAATGAGGAATACGAGAAATAGCATCAGCAAAAATTAAATCTTTTCCAGGCGTATGAATAATATCAAAGTAATATCTCATAAACCTTAATTTAATACGTTAAAGTCTACAAGTAATATTATCTAGATCTTTCTTTTTAAGAATCGATAAAAGCGGTTTGTGATCCAGGACACCCCAAAACCCCAAAAATTTAGTTAAAAAAATATGATTGAAAATATTGTAAATAAAAAATTACCATGGGAAGATTTTCGCTGGATCAGATGTATAAGGAAAGGACCGGAGAATAAAAAACCATACAACAATGGTCAACCATTGTTTGACACGGGCCCTCCACCAAATCATTTGTTTGCACTGATGATGACTAGGCGTGATGCCAGTCGAAATATTTGCCAATTAAAGATGATGTGAGAGGGTCCATCAATTGCTGCTTTTTTATTCTCCGGTCCTTTCCTTAAAAAATTACCATTTTTAACTCATATAATTAATTTGTGCATCGAAAAATCTTATTTTCCTATCAGCTGGAAATGTGCTTATATCATTCCTACGCGCAAAATAAAACAACCAAGTGAATTCAGTCACTTGAGATCTATTAGTATTTTACCGGCTTTGTCTACTGCATTAGCTGATATAGTTGATGAAATTCTAACTGCAAATGACAACAGTAAACTTAGTATCTTAATCCTACTTGATTATACTAAAGCCTTTGATATGCTTAACCGTGAAATTCTTTTAGCTATTCTAGCTTACATTGGGTTTGGTATTAACTCACAAAATATGAACTCCTCGTTCCTGACAGACAGAACACAGCAGGTGGTATTCAATCATATTTATTCAGAGGCTAAAGAAATAAAAACTGGTGTACCGCAAGGGAGTGTCCTTGGACATCTCTTATACACATTATACACCTCTGAGATTAATTGATGTCTGCGGTCATGTGATTATCACCAATATGCAGACGATACACAATTATACTATGCGTTTGAAATCCATCAAACGGCTTTAGCAATAGATTCTATCAATGAGGACCTTAAAAGTTTGTATGAAATCTCCCAACAGCACTTACTACAATTAAATCCTAAAAAATGTTGCGCTGTCTTATTTGTGAATAAACGCAACATGATAATATCTAATTTTACTATAAATATAGATGAAACCCCTATTCAAATATCTGAGTCATGCAAAAGTTTAGGTGTCATAATTGATTCAAACTTAAAATTCAAAGAACATGTAGCTGATGACTCGAAGGGCATACACATCACTAGAGACCGGACAAAAAAGCATAAAAAAATGAAAAAAAAGTGCTTAAAAAAGCATAAAAAACTTGGATAAAAAGTTGTTAAATAAGCATAAAATTTGAAAAAAAGCATCTCATAAGCAATTTTTACTCATACCAATGGCGTATACAATTTTTTTTTATTTATATGCTGATTCGGACGAGATAATCATTCACAAGTTGGCTATGCAGCTTCTTTCGTCAATGACTGATGATAGGTCAATAAATCAATAAAAACAAAAAGTTTTTATTTTTAAGTTATATTATTGATGGCCAACTGCCTTGTACAAAGATCAGTTTCGATGTAAAAACATCATCCTCAGGACCTAAAATTACATAATACATTCAAATATTATTTTATCTTGTTCGTCTGTTTTTTAATAGCT
The DNA here is from genome assembly GCA_023213315.1 of Euborellia annulipes. Classification (NCBI taxonomy): domain Eukaryota; kingdom Metazoa; phylum Arthropoda; class Insecta; order Dermaptera; family Anisolabididae; genus Euborellia; species Euborellia annulipes. Next base: position 45,502 of record JAKCPI010021394.1, read on the forward strand.
TAAGATTAACATTTTTTAAAATTTTATTAATACTGTTTTATAATTATTAATTATTAATTTTTCTTTTAATTTTATATCACGTCTTACTAATTACAATTTTTTTACGTACCTCAATAACATTTGAATCAATTATATTGTTTGATACACCTGTAGTCATGTAATTATGGGTTGTTATTAGATAATTTTATTTGATATGATAATTTTCATAAAATTACATTTCAATTAATTTATTATTTTTTCGTTATTGAAGTTTACATACCTTGTTTTAACATAAAATTTTTTAATTATTTTTTGTAATTAGTTCGACGCTTGTCTTTTTACTTATATATAATAATACTTTTTAATTAAACCTTCTAAGATTTAAAAATTAAAACTAGATTTTAACATTAGATCAATATGAAATCAGTCTCATTAATGTCACTCTCTTTTAATTAATTTTTAATTTATAATTTCACTTCAATTAGAGGTCTAACCTAGCTCACTCTGGTGACTATTTCTCAAAATTTATTTTTGTGTTATATTTTAAATTAAATTAAATTACATTTTGTTCTTCCAGATATTAACATTTTTTTAATCAATTATAAAAACCCTTTATAAAAAATTTTTTTAGAAAAAAATTTTTCATAAAAAATCCTTTACATATATTTGTTTATGTTGATACATGTTTTAATTAAAATTAAATATTCTTTTGTTGTATAGTTGTTTTTTAGTTTTTTTTTTATTAAGTTTCCATAAACTACTTGTGATTTCTCTCGATCAACTTTAAAATTCACGGCTTCTTCATCATAGATATTTATTAAATATGATTCACAGAAAACTTTTAATATTGTTAGGTTCTTTATATAATATAGATACGTTTTCAAAATCAAATTCATGATGTTCATCTAGCGCGTGAATACTTAAAGCCGTTCACATACTCTTTTTTGAAATTGATACAAAATGTTCTTTCATACGTGTTTTTAGTTGGCGAGATGTTTGACCAATGTATATTGTGTCATTTCTATCTTTTTTTACAAGATTTACATGGGATGCCATAGATTACATTTTGTTGTTCTAACTTATCAACTGTTCTTTTGTTGTTAATTATACTTTTAAGTGGTTTATTTATTTTATATACAACATTTATTTGTTTTTCACTAAGAAATCTTTTAATTATATTCGATAGTTGTGGAATGTATGTTATTGACCCACTAATTATAAACTCATCTTTTTTACTATCACTGATATTATCTTTACTTTTTATCTCATTAACAAGTCTATCTATATATTGTTTTGGATAACTATTCGCAATAAGTTTACTTTTGAGTTCTTTTATATTTTTATCTATAAAATCATCATGTACAATAGACTTCATTCTGTTCATTTCATTAACTATCAAATTCTTCTTTATATGGTCCGGATGTTGGGAAAAGTAATTTATTGTTTGAACAGATTTTTCTTTTTTTGTGTACAAGTCTGTCTTCAAATGCCCAGAGTCTTGTTTAATGATTTTTATATCCAAAAAGTTTAAAATATTATCTTTTTCTATCTCGCTTGTATATTTAATATTGGGATGTATGGAATTAAGATTTTTTAATAAGTCATCTACCTTGTTTTTATCTAATATACAAAAACTGTCGTCTACGTAATATAAAATCAATTCAGGGTTGTATTTTTTGATAACACTATTATGTATGTAATCAATTGTTATATCGGCCAAAACAGACGAAATTGGATTCCCAATTGGAGTCCCTTCTATCTGTTTATAATATTCATCGTTGAACTTGAAAATGTTTGAATTTAAACACATCTCAAATGTGTGCAAAAATAATTCTTCCGATATATCTGTGTATTTATTTATTATGTTTCATTTTTCTTTAATAAGTTCTTTAACTAAGGGTAGTGGTATAGATGGAAATAAATTGACTATATCTAAACTCAACATGATCTGATCTTTTTTGACAATTTTGTTTAATTCTTTCTATGGCTTCGAAAGAATTCTTAACCCTAAAATCATAATTCACTATGTTTTTTAAAATTTTCCTTAAATATTTGCTGAGATTTGAATTAGGTGTCGAATATGAAGTTATAATTTGTCTTGGGCTTTTTTCAGGTTTATGTATCTTTGCTGTAAAATACATGTACCCTGGGATGGAGTTTTTTGGAATTAAAAATTGACATAAATTTTTATCTATCATATTTTTATCTTTTAATTCTGTAACTAAGCCTTTGATATTTTTTTCAACATTACTAATTGGATTTTTAATTTTTTCTATTTTCTGAAATTTACCTCTATCTTTAACTATTTTTTCTGTCATTTGGTCATATACTGATTTATCATAAATTACTATTTTGTTACTTTTGTCCGAATTTAATATCATTGTTGTGAAGCTAAAAGAACAGAGAAATGAATGAATGAATGAAATAAGTAGGGGAGAGGGGGGGACATTGGGACATTCGAATTTTAGCTCTACTAAATGTGCCCATTTTATTATAGAAAATGTTTTTTTAATAAAATGGGTACTTAATCCACCCTAACGGTCAAAGAGTACAACTCAAACTTTATATTTAGTAGAGCTAAAATTCGAATGTCCCAATGTGCCTCGTGTCCCAATGTCCCGCCCTCTCCCCTATTTATTTGCTCTGAGTTTGTCACTCTTAGAGCATCTTTGAACAGTACAGTAGTTTGCGATGTTCTCCTCTCTTTTCGAGAGTTACATTAGTTGTTACAAATTTAATAAAAAAAAAAAGAAAAGTTGTTACATTCATAATAAATAAAATAAAATAGTGTATTATAAAACCCAAGATTAATAGCAAAATAAAATTAAATAGATGAATAAATAAACAAGTAAATAAATAATAAGAAGGAAAATGAAATTGAAATAAAGAAAAATATGGCCTATCGCCTCTCAAAGAGATAATTGAAGAGTCCTGCCCTAAACCCAGACAAGGATCTCGACCTTTTGATATGACTAGGGACTTCGTTCCACAACTTCACTGCCTTTACCTCAAAGGAGTTGTCAAAAGTCTGAGTCCTGTGTGTGGGAAGGAGCAGACTGAGAGCTCTCAGAGATCGGGGACACCTATCTCTAGCGAATATAAACCTTTCATAGAGGTATTTGGGTTCTTTGTTCATTAGGACGTTAAACATATAGGTCCCAAGGAAATGGTCCCTTCTCTCTGGTAGCTTTAGCCACTTCAGCCTGTTATAATAGGGCGTTATATGACTGTCTCTTCGACTTAAAAATATACCGCACACAGGCATTCATTACTCTATTTAATTTAGTGCTCAACTCCTTGTTCAGTCTGTTGTACGCGAGGCAGCAGTAATCAAATGAAGGAAGCAATAACGAATTCACCAGTAATTTTTTAACAGAAACCGGTAACTCACTTCCTATTCTTCTCAACTGATAGAGACTTTTAAAAACTTTACGCGATACAGCCCCGACATGGTCGCCCCAGCTCAAAGTTCGATCCATCACTAGCCCTAGATTTTTTACGCTTGTGCTGTACTCCAATGTCATACCCCTTACGATCACGGGCGGCACTCTATCCAATTGACTGACAAATCTTTGGCTTCCAAAAATAATGGCTTTAGTTTTTCTTTCGTTTATTCTCAATTTGTTCTTGTCGCCCATGTACAAATAGCCTCTATGTCATGATTGACCTTTTCAACTAAGTTCACTATAGTTTTTTCCCAAAGGATATCACAGGATGTCGAACGGCTAACTCGAAGATTGAGATGAGTGTAATGTTAATAAAAAATTAAAATATTTTTTATTATCAATTATTTTTTATTTCTAGACATTCAGGCCGATAAATGTCTAGAAATAAAAAATAATTGATAATAAAAAATATTTTAATTTTTTATTAACATTACACTCACCTCAATCTTCGAGTTAGCCGTTCGACATCCTGTGGTATCCTTTGGGAAAAAACTATTTTGTAAATGTCTTCGCGGCAAGAATCCTCAGTGTAAGTTCACTATGTCGCCTGGAGCTCCCGATATATAGATCTGTAAATCGTCGGCAAAGAGATGGTAATTGGAATTACTGATGGAAAGCCTTAAATCCTCGACGAATAAGGAAAACAATAGGGGTCCCAGGACCGACCCCTGAATCACCCCTGAGGTTATTTCTAACGGGTCAGAAAATCTTCCCCTATTATCTTTTACCATTTGTTTTCGCCCAGTTAAATAACTATCTAACCATCTAAGCACAGCTCCTGAAAGCTTAAATTTCTCTAACTTCCTCAATAAAAGGCTATGATCAACTGTATCAAATGCCTTTGAAAAATCGAATAGGATCAAGACAGTTATTTGCTTCTTATCTATAGCTCTCCTATCATCGGTTATCGCTATTAACGCTGATTGGGTACTAGGCAGTGGCCTATAACCCGACTGATACTTATCGAAATAATTATTACTTTTCAAATGTTGAAATAAGTAATTATAAACTAGTCTTTCTAAAATTTTCGACATGGTACACAGAAGAGATACAGGAAAGAGAGAGAGATAGAGAGAGATACAAAATTTGATATTTGGAATCTAAAGCTCTATTTTTAAACTCATTCGATGGCAAAATTTGATATATTTCTAGAACAAGACACACATGTAAAGATTCCCACCGAAAAGCGCAAATTCTGCAATTGGAATCGTTACACGTGTGTCAGATCCCCTGGGAATGGGGGGGATTACTGTCTGAAAAAAGGCATAAAAGGCCACCCCCCACTCCCGGGCGAGATCATTCTCTCTCTCAACCTCCGAAGTACCAGACCTTGTATATTAATATAATAAACATAAATTTAAAAATTGAAACATTTTATTGAAAAAACCCAACAAAATCCCCTGAGAAGGCAACATACAAGACCTGATGCAAAGCAACTTACAACATCATAATGTTTTCTTTATTTTTTCTTTTGAAGTCTATTGTACTTGAGATGTCTTTTTTAATTATTCTATCTAATTTTGATATTGTTTTTTTATTGATATAATTGTATATCGCGTTAGTTATTTTATTTTTAATAATATTTTTTTCTTTTGTATTTTTAATTTTGGTCAACACACATTCCACATCAGATAGTAATTTTAAAATATTTAACTCTTTATTATTAATATATGCAAATTTGGGTCCTAATGTCAAACCTCTTAAAAATTTTTTATAATGGGTTTTTATAATTGATTAAAAAAATGTTAATATCTGGGAGAACAAAATGTAATTTAATTTAATTTAATATTGCGGTCTTTCCCCTTTTCTATGGTCTGGCTGGTTAGGCCAGACGGAAAAAGACACCCCTTAATGGATGGATTTGGGGGCAGATTCCATCCAAAGAGGCCGTTTTTACCTGCTTCGCAAGATATAAGCAACTAGGTTGCCTATACGCTGAAAGATTTTGTTTTATAGTGATTAGGAGATGTTTTCCTAGATGCAACTCAGATTAACGGTAGAGAAATCCACTTCCACTGTTTATTCGCCTGGGGAGATAATGCAAAGGGGGAAATTAAATTACCTGTGTTGAGCGCGAGCCGGTCGGACATCAAGGTAGGCCAAGTATGCTAGAGAGAAATTAAAAAGAAAACACATCCAAGCCAAAACGGTTGTTTAGAATAATAATACTCTGTTGGAGAATAAAAAAAACATTTAATAATTTTGCATGAATTGAAAATATTTTGCACAAGGGTGTATACAAGAGATTAAGAGTTAAGAATTCGTTATATAATGTTTTATTGACTAATTGAATGAATTGAAAATGACTAAAAGAATTCAATATTTACTGTAAGGATATATCTTGCGGTCTTTAAACCATATGGACAAAAGATTTATTTCCATTTATTTTTGATGACAATATGGAAAACGATTTGTGTATTCTTATTTATTTTTTTTACTTTATTTAGATTTGATTAATTTTTTAATGGTTATTGATCTTTGTTTAAAAATAGATATAATAATTGCTTTCAAGTGATAATAAAAAAAAATTTTAAAAGTTTTATTTGTTCTTTTACTCGACATGCATGTTTGAAAAGAAAAGTTTAACAAAATACCTGAGCTCAGGGAAAACACACACTTCTGAAGAGATACGATGGGTTTTGCTCACTTGCTCGCCGGTAACCGATGAATCCACCCCGAAGAGAGGAAAGCGGGTAGGTTCTTCTCGGGGAAGAGGCGAAGACGAGGTCGTTTGGCAGACTCCCGGAGTAGGTCTGATCTCGAGACTTGTAGAGTACAGAATGGATCTCCACCGTCTTGGACATTCGAAGCAGCAAAGCTCAGAGTTTGCTTGGTGCTGTTCGCAGTTTGATGATGTAAGAGCCTTTGGCCGGTACACTTCGATGGTTGGATTGAGCAATGAATTAGCAATATATATATATATATATATAAAACTTTGTTCTGTACTGTACGACGGCTTGCGGTGCTAATATAATATCTTGCTCTGTACCGGTCGGCTCTTTGCTTGCGAATCCAATATCTAGCTCCGTACCGTTCGGCTGTTTGCGTTGCTAATTAATATTTTGCTCTGTACCGTTCGGCCCTTTGTCTGCTAATGAGGCGCTCGCCTGCTCGCGTGGACGCCTCTCTCCTCTCCCCTTCCTTCTTCCTTTTTTCTTTCCTCCCCACCGGCATTCCTCTTAAGGGGGAAGCGTTTTGATTGGTTCCCGGCGAGAGGGGTAACGTCTGACGCTGGCTCTGGTTTGAGGAGAATCATTTCACATACACTCACACATTCACTAAAAATAATATCAAATTTCTTTAACAATCAGTTAATTATTTTTATAACACAATGTAATTAAACAACAAAACTAATAAATTGATTAATATAATATGAAAATATACATTTATTAACTATAACAAAAACATTTCCAATCTTGAATGCATGATTAAAGGGAATATTAAAGATGTTTAAATTAAGTAAGAGTATTATTAATCAAAAAGAAAATAAATAAACGCCATTAGGCTCTAGGAGTTTGCATCCCCCCATCAGAATTTTGCTGGTGGCACACTGGTTGCAGACCAGCAAATTTCTGACCACGCGGTCTGAATAGATAATTGTAAATCACGGTGGTTACCATTCATATATTTGAAACATGGCCGCCCCGATTAACATCCTCCCCCGCACTCAACTCTGGCATGAGATTTCAATCTTCGAGCTTAGGGTTTTGGAGAAAAAAAAAAATAAATAATTAGTATAGCATGAACAATCAGTAGTGAGGACAACATACACCAGATACCGAGTCACATCTTGGAAGGTTTTTTTTTTTTTTTTTTTTTTTTTTTTAACATATATATATCAATTTAAGATTTTCCTTTTTTTATTTAAAGCATACTGATATCAACCTGCACAACAGACTTCATTATTCAACAAAATTAGTATCGATTCTTAGACTTCAATTTCAATATTTTTTTTTAATAGACATTAGATATATATTTCTCATTATTTTTTTTTATTATCATCAAACTATCATCATCCAACTAAACTTCGAGGGATTATCAGCTTCATAAATATTATCAGCTATTTACTATATAAAAGGGCCCATGCCCAGGGCACGACACCAAAGAGGCTGCCGCAACCCATTGAGAACTAAATGTTCTATGCGAACGTCACATCGGACGAGCAAAAGAAAAAGACGTCAATATGTCTTATTATAAGAAGTGAAACTTCTACGTCAACTTGGGACCTCCAAAGCAGAAATGCTCGGCCTGCGGCTGACAAACCAATCCCTGTTGAATGCACAGAGACTCACACCTAAACCACGAAGCAAATATTCTTTTCCTATGACATGCAGTGACCTCGGGAATATATATATATTTAAGGGGGCGGGAACTCAAAGAAAGGCCTTAAATCTATCCGGCTTACATCTCATGCGGTAGTCAGGTGCTTTCTTGAGACCCTAAAAAGGGGTGGGACACCAGGAAGGGCCTTAACTCTGTCGTCTTACCTTCTGCGACAGTCAGGTGCCTTCTGGAACCCGAATTGCAATTAATTAATGGGGGTTGAGGTATGCAAAGGAGAAAGATATATTCAAGAAATTACATTTGAGTTCGTACACCCTTAAGGGTTTTGATTCACAACTACTTGGCGTACATAGCCACCTCGAACGTTCCTTGACAAAGCTAATTCCTACGGACAAAATTCATCTATTCTTAAGTTCATCATAAAAATAACTAAATTCGACTTACTATAACAAAAAGCTACTCTACTGATCACTACAACAACTCCGATCTCGAACGAGGGCAACTGGCCCGTTAATTATATAAAAAATTGAAATAAGGAGCCATACTGGACTCAAAAAAAAAATCAAATCTATATATTTTTAAAATATTAAAAGCAAAAATAGTTATACATTATATCATTGGTTTTATATATATTTTTTTTTTTCTTACTCAAAGCTGCCAACAAGATTAATTAAAATTAAGCGACTTAATTATTTACCACCCAAAGCCATTGAAGACTAATAATTTATTTCAACACTACTCAACTCAACATTTTACTAATCACCTCACACAACAAAATAAAAACTTCAACTATGACAGTATGTTTATAGATATATATATATATGATCATTATTATACTTATTCAAAAAAAAAAAAATTTTTTTTTTTTTAGATATCGCCCCCCACTACGCAACATATTCAAATTCAAACCAATTGACATTTATTTATTTTTTTTTTATAGATAACTAATTCTACATGCATCTCCTTTATACTATTCTAACAAAATATCATTATTATTAACTTCTAATATCGATATCAGACAAATCTCAAAACAATAACAAAACGAGCTAGCTGACTACAACAAAATCTCCTTCATGCAAATCTATATTCGGAATACAAGACTAACATTACAACTACAAATTCTATTTTCTTTTTTTTTTTTTTTTTATTTGAGAAATTCGAATAACATCTATTTATATCCACAACTATACATAAAAATCTATACTTCCATAGCTATAATTATACCTAAATCTATATATATCTATACTTTATTTTAAACTGACCAAAACCTCTCGACAGAATATTTGTATATACAGATACAAAAAAAACAAATTTTCTTTTAAACACTATTGTCAGTTACTCGAAACGAAACACATACAGAATGAACCAACAGAATAGCACTTGAAAAAGCCTACACAAAACTTCCTTCTCATGAATTCATAACTGCGAGGCTCCCCCCAATGCTACAGCTGGCTCACGACCACAAAACAGTTTACTAAGACAACCGAATAAAACAAAAAAAACAACACTCTGAAAACCTACAAGATAGAAAAACAAAGGTTCTACGAACTAATCTATATAGAGCAACGTCAATAAAAAAAGATGAAATGAAAATGAGAGGAAGGAAGTCAAAGAGAGCCCACTTTAGCCTCAGCGCCAAACCCAGGGAAGTTGATTTGGGGAAAATTAATTTTGAGGCCCGCTTACAACCCAAAATTGACCCTCGGGCCGGAACCACCGCGGCCAGTCTCGCTAAGCGAATTTACTCATATGAATCATTATTACTACCAGAGTTGGGGATCGGCACCCCAAACACCTGAAGAAAGGCTGATGGTAGAGAGGCCACTGGCATCTACTCAAACAGACTTATATAAAAAAAAAACGAATTCTGTATTCGCTTAAAGGTTTTTTTTGTTTTGAATACCCATCAAACAAAAAAAAATAAATTAAAAAAACAAACAGGGCGGAATAGCAAAGAGGTTGGTGGTCTATTTTTTCCGGGTCCCCCCCCCCAAATAAAAAAAAATAAAAAAAAAGATTTACAAAAACCAAAAAAAAAAAAAACTCTCGATACACACATGTGTGGGTGCGCGTCCCAGATGCGAGTCAAGGCTCAGTCTGACAGGGGAAGATATGTCGACACACATCCATATACACCCACAGACAACCAGGTGCGCGCACACACACACAGGTGTACGGACGACAACACTGACCTAGCCGGTGAGATTTTGAACATGGTTCAAAAAAAAAGGACATAAGCAAGTTAAAAGAAAAAGGACATAATTGGTGTATGGCACAATTGACTTTACGAGTATTGGACAGCAAATAATCATAGTGATAATATATATATACAGACATAAAAAAAATTTAAAAAAAATAAATTTGTGGGTGAATTCAGCCCCCGATATCCACATTATCGGTTTCAGAGGGAAAATCTCTGGAACTCGGGCGATGCTTTTACATGTGAACCGACCAAGGCCGCTCCTCCGTAGTAACCAGAACAGACGCTCCTCGTTCCGAGACTACAATGCAGGAGTCAGTCGTGGTGTGAGCTGAAACCAATGGCGCCGGACGGACACAATGGTTCGAGCCACTTTTATAGCTCTCATGCAACGCATCGCGAGAATTTGGTGAATTGGAATTTTCAAAATTTTCAATTTGTGGGATATTTGCATTTATATTTATAGAGAAATGTGCTTGATACGACCAGCTAGGACGAAAATTTGACGAAATTTGACTAGTAGATTTCAACGCGATTGGGGCATGAGACTTATTTACTGGATTTTGCTGTGTTACATTTACAGGATTGTTCTTATTAATAACTACCGACCTATTAAACGACAACGGAATATTTTCTAAACTATTACGGACTGAGTCCACTGCGAGATCGCCCGTCACAGGTGTTGGGTTCAAGAGGGCCTCATTAAGAGGGGCGAAGGCACCTGTTCGAGGGCCAGTCTCGGCCGGCGACTGCTTACAAATTTCCCCTAGAACTGGCACCGCATCGCAACTCTTGACCACAACGGCGGACGTCAGCACTGCAGTAGTCAATTCCGGACTCAAATTTTCTACCAAAAGACGACCAGTAGACTCTGATTCACGATCAACAGCTGTTGATGAAGAAATCACGCAACGACCTTCAGTAGAGACTGGCTCTGCGACGGCGTTGGCGGCGCTATCAGCAACACTGTGACAAATGTTACAAGTCAAATTAGAATCTGAGTGTTCAAACCTATTATTAGAGATGGAATTATTAACAGACGGGATTTGAGCAATAAGGCGGGGCAACCCGTTTATCCCCTTCGATTCCGAAGAATCGTTGCTCGCCGGTGACGGAAAGGTGGTGGTACCAGAGTACGGGATTTGAGCAAGAAGGCGAGGAAACCCGTTTATCCCCTTCGATTCCGAAGAATCGTTGCTCGCCGGAGGCGGAAAATTATCAACATTTTCTTTTTTAAGAGTGGTGATTTTGGGAATGTTACTTGAATGGAATATCTCTTGAATTTCCTGGATGAGATTTTTGCAAATTCCAATTAAGGTTTTCTCATCCTCCAGATGTGACACAACAGAAGGAGTTTCGCCTTGAGAGACAAGCGTGGCATTATCAATAATGACAGATGTAACTATTTCTTTATTGTCAATTTTTTCTATTTTATTAATTTTTTTTAATTTTGGAATTATTTCTTTCTTATCAATTTTTTTTACACTATCAATTTTTTCTATACTATCAATTTGTTCAACTTCTCCCTTTATTTCTATATTCTCAATTTTTTCTATATTATTAATGATTTCTAATTTTGTAACGATTCCTTTATTATCAATTTTTTTTATACGATCAATTTTTTCTAGTTTTTCCCCCATTGCTATATTCTCAATTTTTTCGATTCTATTAATTAGTTCTAAATTTTTAATTTTTTCTATTTGATTAATTTTTTCTAAATTTTTGGGTATTTCGGACTGTAATACATTTT
>JAKCPI010021395.1:0-63731 GCA_023213315.1 Euborellia annulipes
ATCATTTTTATATTCGATTTTACTTTAAAAAGCCTGATACCAAATTCATGACATTTGAATATCACCATTGGCTTCAGTGTGATCTGTTGCATCACCTTGTGGTGTGAGTGAATCAATAATTTGCGGTAATACTGTAGAGATTGCACCATATACTTCAGTAGTCGGAACATTGGCTTGTTGAGCAACTTGTTCAACTTTGCTGACCACCAAATAAACTCTGGATTTACTCTACATTTACAGCACCATTACCTTGTGACGGATCGACCCAACTTTGAACTTGCCCACCTAAACCTGCACCTTGCAATTTAGCTAAAGCACCTTGTAGGCCACCATTTTGTTGAATCCAACCCAAGACCAATGGCACAACTGCAATCAATAAAGATGAAAGGGCATTAAAACCACCCGCTTTTGCGGTGCTTGTTGTTGTTGTCCACCTTTCAAACCACCTAAAAAGAGCTAGAACCGAGTACGCCACCCAATCCACCTTGTGATTGTTGCTGCTGCCCACCCGAAGCCACCGAGTACTGAACCAAGTTACCCCGCCCAATCCACACCACCTAGCCCTGCCTTGTGATTGTTGTTGTGTCCGCCAAGTGCTTGTTTTGCGGGAATTTCCACAATATTGGTTAAATCTGTCTTAGAGTTTTCCTTTTTTTTTTAAGTTTTATGAGACAAGTACAGCATACTTGGCTTTAACCTATTCACCAAAATTGGAATTGTTAAATTTTGCAATAGCTTGAGGCTGATTTTTATAACCAAAATTGAACCATTACCAACGGAATTTATTCCAGTTTTCAGGGTTTGCCCAAAATCTTGAGTTAAACCAATCTGGAACATGTTTATAGGTCAATATATTAAATTGCCATAAAGCAAAATCGCTATCATGCGAAGTCTTATCAATGAGTTGGGTAAACCCTAAAGAACGCAATAACTGTTCATCACTTCGTTTGCTCACCACAACAATTCGTTTTGCTAATAAATCACGTAGTTTTACTAATAATTGTGATTTTTGTACTTCAGTTATGATCTGCATTTCATCGGTATCAAATAATACAAAACCCAAATCATAACGCTGAGTAAAAGGCAGACTTAAAAGCTCAGTTACGGTAAAATAACGCCATTGAATTGCATTATTCTGGGTGCCAATTTTCTGGCCAATACAAAGTGCAGTATGAATGGGCTGTTCTTTTGATAAATCGTCTAGCATAGAAGCGATGACATTTTGTTCAGCCATGACTGCAACCCTTAATTGAAAGATGTGAGTTTAAACTTTATGGAACTACAAGGCATTTGCCATAAAATGCATGCAGGCCTAAAAGATGCTAGTGTAACTGATCAACAGACAACATAAGGCAAATGTTGAATATAAATTTATATTAGACCGTTCAGAAACTGATCTACCTTTTAATTTAGGCCAAGAACTAGAGATTGAATGGACAGGAAATATTTATTGCACTTCTTGTGGCGCAAAAACACCGAAGTCTTATTCTCAAGGCCACTGCTTTAAATGTTTGAAAACCAAGGCGGAATGTGACCTCTGCATCATGAAACCGGAAACTTGCCATTATCATTTAGGTACTTGTCGTGAAGATGATTTTGCTCACAATGTTTGCTTTCAGCCGCATATTGTCTATTTAGCAAATTCGAGTGCTTTAAAAGTGGGTATTACCCGTGTCAGGTCAAATGCCAACTCGTTGGTTAGATCAAGGTGCAACTCAGGCACTTACCTATTTTAAAAGTCGGCTCACGCCGTCTTATCAGGTCAACTTGAAGTCATGTTTGGTACTACAGGTTGCAGATAAAACTGATTGGCGCAAGCTACTTAAAGGTGAGGCTGAACCGCTTGATCTTGATTGAACATTCGTAATGAATTGGTTCGAAGAGTTTTCACCTAAGATTCAAACGATTCGCGATGAATTTGCACAAAATCTTGAATTTAATGAAACGGTTGAATTGTTAGAAAATGAATTACCACGTGAATTTATTTACCCTGTCGATATTTACCCTGAAAAAATTAAATCGCTACAATTTAGATAAAACCCCAATCATTCGAGGCGAGCTACAAGGAATCAAAGGTCAATACTTGATTATGGATACGGGTGTCATCAATATTCGTAAATATACAGGTTATGAACTTAAAGTTCGGGCGGAATAGTTTTACCCCCAAACCCAAAAATTGATTTATACATACTCCTCTTTATCTTAGATTTAGAGGAGTTTTTATTAGTTAAATTTTTCTAAACTGATTACAAGGTTTTCCAGCAGCTCGATAAGCAAACGAATATTTGCTTAATCAGTTGCTAGCGTTAAAAATCAAGCTGTTAAAATTGCTAAAATCGCCTGAACCGGATCTTCACTATTTCCAGCCAAAAGTTGCTTGTGCATGGTGATCAATTGCATCACCTGAATTTGTGCAGTTTCAATATTCATTAATTTTTCAATTTGATTGGCCAAATTTTCTGCTGTGGCATCTTGTTGAATAAGCTCTTGAATCACTTTTTTACCCGCAATAATATTCGGCAATGAATAATACGGAATTTTCACTAAAAATTTCGCAATCACATAAGTTAACCAATTCAACTTATAAAAAGTCACCATTGGGCGATGTAACAATAATGCTTCAAGTGTCGCTGTCCCCGATGCCAAAGCCACAATATTGGCAGCATTCATGACCTGACGACCAATTTTTGATTCTTTATCAGTATTTTCCAGTAAATGAATTTTTACAACCAAATCACTTGGATAATGCTTTAATAATTCCTGAATTTGCTGTTTGCGTAAATCATTAATGGCAGGAATCAGGAACTGATAATCTGGATATTTTTGATAAAGAATTTTTGCTGCATCCAACACCAACGGCCCAAGTCGTTCAATCTCACCACGTCGACTTCCCGGTAACAAGGCAATATGCTTTTGACTGATATCTAAACCAAGCTCTTGCTTGGCATCCAAAATTGGATTTTGTAATGGCAATTGACTTGCCAGTGGATGCCCAACAAAGGCTGCTGGTACGTCATACCGTTGATAAAAGCCTTTTTCAAAAGGAAATAGACAAAGCACTAAATCAACACTGGCTTTGATGCCATGCACCCGTCCTTGTCGCCAAGCCCATACAGATGGACTGACATATTGCACCGTTTTAATAGGCAAGTTTTTCTGTTTTATACTTTTTGAAAGGCGTAAGTTAAAGTCTGGCGCATCAATACCGATAAAAACATCTACCGGATTGGCAGACCATCTCTCGACCAAACCATCACGTACTGCAAATAATTTTTTTAAATCTTTAAGCACTTCAACAATCCCCATCACAGACAAAATATCCATTGAATAAAAACTGTTAAATCCTTCTGCAATCATTTGAGGACCACCAATCCCCTCAAATTCAGCATCAATACCCTGTTCACGAAAACGACGAATAAGTTTTGCGCCTAAAGTATCCCCCGATACCTCACCTACGACAATTCCAATTTTAAGCTTTCGATTTTGCAAGATATTCTTCCTGATCAGCACTATAAGTGCATGATAGCATATTCATAGGATTTAATTGTGAATAGTCAAAACAGGATACTTGTATGGCAAATGCGTGAATTTATATAACAATTCATCTAATTTTCTATCGTTATTTTATTTTCTATTTATATTTTCAATTGCACGACTATTGTAAGCTCATCCTACTAACAATAAACTAAGCGATAATTATTATCATTTAAGATAAGCAATGCTGAATTCTCTCCCACACAGTTTTAAGTTCTCTCTTCTTAGTTTAGCAGTACTCAGTGCTCAGCAGAGTTTTGCTGCAGATATTGAAAATCTACCCACGATTTCAGTTCAAGCCACAGCTGATCAAACTGAATTAAGCTCTGAACAATCAAAATCTTATATCGTTAAAAAATCTGCAAGTGCGGCCAAGCTGAATATTCCAGTCAAAGAAACACCACAAACAGTGAATGTTGTGACACGTCAGCAATTAAATGATTTTGCACTCAATAGTGCACGTGAGGCTCTAAGTAATACACCTGGTATCACTGTCAGCAGTCAAGAAACCGAACGTTCAACCTACACTGCTCGTGGTTTTGAAATCTCAAATATTTTAACTGATGGCGTCGGCTTTCCCTTCTAGCAGCTACAATTATAATAATACCAACCCTGATACATATTTTTATGATCGTATTGATGTGATTAAAGGTGCAGATGCCTTAACCAATGCTTTTGGTGATCCAAGCGCAACAATCGATTATATCCGTAAGCGTCCTACCCAAGAATTTCAAGCCAATGCTGGGCTAAGTTATGGCTCTTGGAATACCCAACGCTATGAAGCAGATGTTTCAGGTGCATTAAACAAAGAAGGCAGCATCCGCGGACGTTTGATGGGTTATGAACAAACTGGAGATTCTTATCTAGATCGCTATTCATCCGAGAAAATGGATTTTCTGGCATCATTGATGCGGATTTAAGTGATAGCACATTATTGACAGTCGGTTATAGCCAACAACAAAACAAACCTAATGCAAATAATTGGGGTGCTTTACCACTTCTCGGTGCAGATGGAAATCAACTTTCTTATAACCGAAATTATAATCCCAATCCAGATTGGGCCTATTGGGACAATAAGTCACAAAATGCTTTTGCTGAGCTAAAGCAAAAAATTAATGATAAGTGGACAGCAAAGCTTAGCTATAATTATACCCAAACCGATCACAACAGTAACTTACTCTATTATTTTGGTTACCCTGATCAAAATGGAGCGGGTGTAGCCCTTACCGCTTGGGGCGGAAAAGAAAGTCTAAAAAGACATTTTGCTGACTTAAATCTACAAGGCTCATATTCATTATTTGGCCGTGAACACGAAGCGACACTGGGTTATAGTTATCTACAAAGTAAACAATATGATCAACAGACTTCAGGCACAATTAATGACAGCAATATTAATAATAATCAAACCACAGATTGGGCAAGCTGGACACCCCAATCAGTAACTTGGTCTGCTTTTAGTGATGCTGCAAACTATACTCAAAAGCTCAATTCTGTATATGCTGCAACACGCCTACACTTAAACGATGATTTAAAACTTTTACTCGGTTTAAATTATGTTCAAGCTAAAAGTGAAGGTGAAAGTTATGGTTCATCAATGGTCTATGATGAAAACAAAGTATCTCCTTATGCTGGCATTACCTATAACTTTAGCCCGGAATACACGGGTTATCTAAGTTATACCTCTATTTTCCGACCACAATCTGGATTAGGTACTGATAATAAAGCACTCAAACCAGTTGAAGGCGAAAGCTATGAGGCAGGTATTAAAAGTTCATGGCTAGATGACAAACTCACTGGAACTTTGGCGGTGTTTCGTACAGAACAAAGTAATTACCCATTACGTAACTCTGACGGAAACCCTCTCAATCGAAAAGTTGAAACCAGTGACTTACGTTCTCAAGGGGTAGAAGTTGGACTGGCTGGACAATTAACAGATCATTTAAATCTGGCATTCGGTTATAGTCAATTTAGTTTAAAAGATTTAAAAAATGGTGGAGAGGCACGTACTTACAACCCTAACCAAACCATTAATCTTTTAACCACCTATACTATTCCAGCTATACCTAAACTGAAAATTGGCGCAGCCTTACAATGGCAAGATGCGACCAAGCTGTATGACTCTTCTGTAAAGAGTACAATTACCCAAGATGCTTATGCTTTAGTGAATTTGATGGGTAGCTATGACTTGAATAAGCATATTTCGCTACAGGCAAATGCAAACAATGTGACAGACAAAAAATATTTATATAGCTTCCCAGATGGTCAGGCTTTTTATGGCCCATCTGCAAACTATAGTGTTGCTGTAAAATTTAAATACTAATCTGAATTCGCCTTAATCTTTTAGGATTAAGGCGTTTTCAATTGCAAGAAAGTGATCGTTATGCAGATTGTGCTCTACCCTTTATCAGTGCTCTATCGTTTTATACTGGCTTTTGGTATGGGCTATGTGTGCAGTTATTTAGTATCCTTAGCTTTAATTGATGTGTTTTATCCTTATTTTGCCAAAGCTGAATCTATTTACTTGGCGGCATTTAGCGCACTTATTTTTTACATTTTTTTTGTGATTCTAAGCTTTTGCATACATTCTTTAAAGAAACTTACGCTGATCAGCCTAGCTCTGGTCGCTACTTTTTTTCCTATTTTTCAAGTTTATAGGTTAACTCATGCATAAATCTGTTCGTCAATCTATGGCATGGTTACACTCTTGGATCGGGCTTACCTTCGGCTGGCTGTTATTTGCAATTTTTTTGACGGGTTCTGCAACATATTATCGCCATGAAATTAGTATGTGGATGCAACCACAATTCGCGAGTATGCAAATCAAACAGGAATCCGCTATACAGTCTGCGTTTACTTATTTGCAAAAAAATGCGCCAGATGCAAAAAGTTGGTATATCGGTGTTGCAAACCAGAATACCCCTGCAAATAAAATTTATTGGCAAAAAGCAGATGGTGGTTATGAAAGTAAAACTTTAGATGCCAATACAGGTAAAGAATTGAGTCTTTCTGCCACACAAGGCGGTGATTTCTTTTATGGATTTCATTATCAGCTTTATGGAATGCCTTATTCGATTGGGCGTTTGATTGTCACCTTTGCAGCGTTAATTATGTTTATAGCCTTGATTTCAGGCATTATTACCCATAAAAAGATATTTACCGATTTCTTTACCTTAAGAACATTTAAAGGTCAGCGTTCATATTTAGATTTTCATAATGTAAGTTCGGTAATCGCATTGCCCTTTTTCTTAACCATTACATTTACCGGCTTAGCGATCTTTTTCTATCTGCTTTTCCCCGCAGGGATGAAAAAAGCCTACCCAGATAATCCATATCAGTATTTTGATGAAATTCGTCATGTTTCAACTGCAAACAAGGCTCAACAAGCACAGCCGAAGAATATGTTATCTATTCAACATTTCCTGCAACAAACCCAACAGCAATGGGGAAAAATGAATATTGATAACATTACCGTAGATCAACCCAATACACAGCTTGCCAAGCTCACGATTACTGCCTTAGAAGATCATTCGATTACACGTAATCAAGCACAACTTAGCTTTAATGGCACTACTGGTGCTTTAATTGGGAATACTCGTAATAACAGTGCAATTGCAACATTAAATGCCAGTATGTATGGACTGCATATGGCGAATTTCGCCCAACCTTTATTACGTTTAGGCTTGTTTTTCTCTGGTCTTCTGGGCTGTGCAATGATTGCTTCGGGCTTATTGCTCTGGAGTTTAAAACGACAATTGCAAAAGAAAAATGATCATTTTCACTTTGGGCATTATCTGGTAAATCGACTCAATACCACGATAATTATTGGTTTACCCATTGCGATGTTGGGTTATTTATATGCCAATCGTTTTGTGCAACTTCAAGCAGATACACCGAATTATGAAGTCTATACTTTTTTCACTCTGTGGTTATTCAGTTTTGTTATTGCGCTCTGCACAAAACAACAATATCTCTGGAAAACTCAGCTCAAGTTGCTGATTGCCATGACATTAGCCTTGCCTATTTTAAATGTCTATTATCTGGATTTCTAATCAATATATTCATTCATTACAGGACTATTGGTTATTTTTACGTGTGGACTTAATGATCTGGTTATTTGCCATTTTAGCGATTTTTTTACATCAAAGAATCACACCGATTCAAAACAAAGCTGTGGCGAAGATCAAGAAAAAACTGGAACAAAAATCAGCGCAGGAGCCTGTGTCATGATATTGGTATTTGCATTTCTCCTGATACTGATTGCCAGTTATAGCTTGTATTTGATCAGCTCAAAGCAGATCACCAAGACTCAGAAAAGTAAATTGTCTGTTTTAGCACAACATGCGAAACTGGTAAAAGTTATCGCGTTTGCGTTGATCATCTCGGCTTTATTTTTATTCAGTGTAAATTATGGCAATAGCATCTCTTTTGTGGCCTTATGCATACTGAGTAGTCCAATACTGTTTGGATTGATACTCTTTGTAAATGATTTAAAACCTAAAATAAAAAAGTAGACATCTAGCGTTTTAACACTGTGCTAAGTAAATTTGATCAGTTTTTTAGGATGCTCAATGGCTAATCTATATTCATTGGGCAATCCTGATTGAATCGATAAGTTTTTTTAACAAGCTTTAGGTACAGTATAAATCGTTTTTATTCGATATAAATAACTGGTGTAATTTCCGCGAAAACTATACAATCTATATTATCCCACTATTCTCCCAATTTCTGCTGAATTTGCCTTTAAAATAATTTAAGCTGTTCAGGTTGTAACTTCATTTCAATATTTTACAATTTAATCAATCTATAAAATTTCCACGAGGATTTTATGTTGCTGCAATGGTTTGAAAAGTTAGTAGATCCATATCCGTCGAAAGGTTTAAACGAACCATTACCCACCAAGTTCTTTCCATTTGTTTGGCAAGCTGCGACTGGTGTTAAGCGTTATTTATTGATTTTAATATTATTCACTGCTGCAACAGCAAGTTTTGAAGCTTTGTTTTTTTCACAAATCGGACATTTAGTCGATTGGTTAACACAGTCTAAACCTCAAGTCTTTTTAGTAAATCATCGTGAAAATTTGATCTTTTTAAGCTGTATTTTATTGGCAAATATCTTTTTTGCCAGTATGCAATCCATTATCAGACATCAGATTTTATACAGTAGTTTTCCAATGCGTTTACGTTGGAGATTCCATAATCTAATGTTACGCCAAGGCTTAGACTTCTTCCATAATGACTTTGCTGGACGTTTATCTGCCAAAGTCATGCAGACGGCGCTAGCGGTACGTGAGTTTTGGGTGATTTTGGGCGATATGGTGACTTATGTTGTCATCTATTTCATCACCATCAGCATTGTATTGGGATCAATTTCTCCTATTTTATTGATTCCACTTTTATTATGGTTGGCGTTGTTTGTTAGTGCAGCGTTATATTACATTCCAAGATTAGGACGAATTTCCAAAGAACAAGCCGATGCGCGTGCGGTGATGACTGGGCGTGTAACCGATGCCTATACCAACATTCAGACAGTAAAACTTTTTGCACATGCAGGACGCGAAAGCCAGTATGCAAAAGAGTCAATGAAAGAGTTTATGCGTACAGTGTTCAAACAAATGCGTTTAGGCACTGCATATGAACTTTGCATCAATTTGCTGACAGCCGTTTTATTCTTTGGGGTTTTAGGTACTGCCGTTTGGTTATGGTTACAGGGTCAAGCAGCGATTGGTGTGATTGCAGCAACAACAGCCATGATTCTTAAACTTAACAGTATGGCTGAGTTTATGATGTGGCAAACCTCTGCCCTATTTGAAAATGTCGGAACAATTCAAGATGGCATGCAAACTTTAGGTCGTCAGATTAATATCCAAGACAAAGAAGATGCCAAACCACTTGTTGTGACTCAAGGCAATATTAAATTTAGTGATGTCACATTTGCTTATAACAGCAAAAAAGTCATTGATCACTTTAATTTAAACATTCAACCAGGTGAAAAAATTGGTATTGTTGGACGTTCAGGCGCTGGAAAATCTACATTAATTCAATTACTTTTACATTTTTACACCATCAATAATGGAAAAATTACCATTGATGGTCAAAATATTGAAGAAGTCACTCAAGACAGTTTAAGAAAAAATATTGCGCTTGTGACCCAAGATACCTCTTTATTGCATCGTACAGTTGCGGAAAATATCAAATATGGTCGTCCTGATGCGACTGATGAAGAAATGTATGAAGCAGTAAGAAAAGCCAAAGCAGATGAGTTTATTCCGCAACTTTCAGACTTAAGAGGTCGTACTGGCTATGATGCTTATGTTGGTGAGCGTGGGGTAAAACTTTCTGGTGGTCAACGTCAACGCATTGCCATTGCACGTGTATTTTTAAAAGATGCGCCTATTTTAATCTTGGATGAAGCAACCAGTGCTTTAGACTCCGAAGTTGAAGCTGCAATTCAATCGAGCTTAGATGAGTTAATGCAAAATAAAACTGTGATCGCGATTGCTCACCGTCTTTCAACCATTGCTCAAATGGATCGTTTGATTGTGTTAGATCAAGGTCAAATTGCAGAACAAGGTACTCACGAGGAACTGATCGCACAAAATGGTATTTATGCACACTTATGGCATAGACAGACAGGTGGTTTTTTAGTTGAACCTGAACAAAAAGCCTCAGAGGATGAAGATTCAACAGTCAGCACTTCGTAAATAAAGCCTTTAAATAGCCAAATTATAAAAAACCACGTTAAAAATAGCGTGGTTTTTTATTGCGTCTATTCTATTGATTAAGCGCTTATTTCATCAAGCATAGCTTTATCTGGATATATTTTAGGTACTGTATACAGTTCTATGAAAAATTATATTTATTGAAACAAGAACTAGTCGGCTTCATGAGGCAATAGAAGTGGTTGTTTCGCTACAATTAAGTGCCCTCCATCATTCGTACTTAGATTGTTGCCATACTTAATCTAGTATAAAAATAGTGCTATAGGATCTCCCTTTATTTACCCAAATAAAACTACAGCTATTCCCTATAACTCAATAATCAGAAGCAAAAAAGCTGCCTTATATAAAGACAGCTTCTTATTTAAATCTAGCCAATCAACGCTATTTTAAATGATTAATACCAATTCATTAATGAAACACCTAGACCGACATAAGTCGCGCGGTGATTATAATCAATTAAGCTTTCGCCATAACCATCAAACAATTGAAAATGTCCACGTAACTTGCCCTTAATTGGAAATGCCCAATCAAATTGCATTGCACCATGCGAGTCATCCCCACCTTTTAAAGAGTGACGTAGCATCAAAGAAAAATCATTGTCATTCCAGCGATAGAATGCGGTCAAATCACCACGACCGATATAATTTTTAATATCAGGGTTATTGTCATCCTGAAAATCTTCTTCAATGCGATACCACGGACGTACCATTAAGGCAAAATTATCTTTTTCAAAACCAAGATTTAAAATGACCCGATTCCAACTACGTGATAGCGGATCAGAACGTCCGTTTGACTGATGATTCAAAGTCAGACCCAGTAAGCGACCATTTAAACCTAATAAATTATAATTGGTTCTAAAAATCAAACTTGCTTCAGGTTCGTAATTTGTTTCACGAAATGGACGAGACTCTTCACTGTTATAAACTTGCCAGCGAGAAGATTGGGTATAACCGACCCAAACATCACCATTGTTCCCAAAAATATTTTCGGCAGCTTTGGTTTTTAAAGAAATCTGAAATTTAGCTTCCATTGACTTTAAATTTTGATCTTCATCCACGGTGTTTTGAGGATTTGGACTCTGTGGAAATTCATTTTTCTTGCTGGTCCAAAATGCAGGAAGTAAATATACAGGTTGGTTCGCTCGAATATTCCACGTACCTAATTTACTGTCTTGAGAAAGCTCCCAACGTCGATCAAGTAATGAGGTATTCGGATCAATTTTATCACCATGAATCGCAAATAAATTTTCTGCTTTCTGGGTGATTTTATCTTTGAGGGTTTCAGGTTCAACATCGGCTTTTTGAATATCTAAGGCAGCACGTTGCTCTGACACCAAAACTTGCGGAGCAACTGTAGGTATTTTAAATATTTTATCGTAACAAGCCAAACGGTCAGCATTAGATTCGAGTGCAACACAGGCTTGCGTACTTGCAGGATTCACTTGTGCAGTATCATCTGCATGAGCAATGGTCACCAAACCAAAACTGAGCATCATTAAGATGCTCAGATTCAATGGTGTACGTTCAAAATTTTTGAACGACATAGAATTCTCCAGAAAGAATTTATAGGGTTAATTTACTTTCTTAATTTCAAAACCTAATTGTTCCAACACTTCTTTTTTGGCAACTGGAGCGACTACAGCTCTTACAGGCTTTTGCTCAAGTAAATAAGTTTGTGTGACACGCTTAAGATCGTCAATAGTAACGTTTAATAAGCGCTCGCGTAATTGCTTTCTAAACGCAGGTGTACGTCCATGAAGCAATGCATAACATGCAGTAATGGCTTCACCTGCGGGTGAACCAGGTTTATCCATACTAGAAACCAGACCAAGAATGGCTTCTTCAAGCTGATAATCATGCTGCTCTTTGTTTAACAACCAATCTAAACTTGCTTCAAAGTCTTGGAAAGTTTCTGCAAGGCGTGGATCACGATAACTATAGAATCGGAACGAGCAAGCATTGCCATCATAACTTGCGCCCCCACCATATGCACCACCCTTTTCACGAATAGCACTATGTAGGAAACCATTGCGTAAATAGCCTGCAAGCACCATCAACGGCGCTGCATCTGGATGGGCAACATCTACAGCTTGGTAAGCAGAAGCACAAAATTGAACATTGGCTTGAATTAACCACGCTTGATCTGCATTGCTCTCATCCATAGCCACTTGCGTTAAATAGACAGGAGATTGATCAACTGCAAGTTTATCCCAAACCGTTTGCACTTCTTCAACTAAACGCTCTGAATGATGCTCTTCACACACCAATAAAAATTGTTTTGGTGCAAGCATTAAGCCCTTATGAATTGATTTTAACTCATCTATAAACGCATCATATGCCGCATCATCTTTTTCAATTTTTGCGATCAAATCACCTAGCCAATTCAATGCGCCTAAGCCTGTATTGTCATAATCGCGTTTTGCCAACGCACTCATATGACGTGAGGCAATTTGCATGGCATAACTATGTCCAGAACCCGATAAACGAGAAGCCCAACGTGTTTTACGTTGTTGTAAAAGTTCGATAATACGATCTTTTTCATCAAAACGTAGTTGCTCAAAAGCCAATTTAAGCAACTGAATTGCATCAAACTTATCCGTTAAAGATTTGGTTGTTAAGGTCAACCATGCACTGATTTGACCTTTGTCATCGGTTTTAGAACGAAGTGAAGCGCCCATTCCCAAACCGCCACTGACTGCCGTCTGTAACTGTTGAAGTTCAAGATAATCATATTCGCCCGCACCGACTTCTCCCATGAGAACAGACAGTAAGTTAAAATAAGGCGATTTTACAATTTGATCTGGTATTTGAATCAATACTTGTTGGTAGTAAATTCCATTTGTACCTGCATGGTACAGATTTAATGGTGTATCTACCCCATTGCAAATCACTTCACGCAATTGACCTTGAACAATGGCCAATTCAGCTGGAATGTCTTCCAAACCGACTTTAGGTAATAAGCTCAAATCATCTGGTGTTTCTTGACGAATTTTAAAGCTTCAGTTTGTGCGATAATTTCAGCTTTATCTGCTTCTGACAAAGCCTCACCAATTTTCGCCAAACGTGCTTTTTCATCTTCTGCTTCTTGAGCAGATTTATTTGCATCTGGAACTAAAGTCATTTGTACACGATGCGGGTTATCCAATAAATGAACTTGAATCAAGTTGGATAACCACATCGGATCTTTGAGTTCTTCTTTTACTTCTGCAATGGCAGTATCTACATCCCAAGCATGGATTGGATCATTATGATGAATTGCATTGCCCAAACCATTGAGGATCAGTGTTAAACCATACGGCGTACCATCACCACTGATTTCACGTTGATGTAATTCAATTTGATGCAAAATTGCATCAACCATGTCTTTATCGATAGGCTTAGAAGCAACATCTTGAAGAATATTAAGCACGCCATTTTTAAATTCTTCAGTATGCTCAGGATTTGAACCTTGAACTCCACAATAGAACGTCATTTCATAGTTAGAATCATCTACACCCATGATTGGACCTGTAGACTGTGCATAACCACATGTTTCTAAATAATGGCGCAACGGCGAAGCAGAGTTTTCTAAAAGAATCCCTTCAACCAAACGCATACCCAGAGCGAAGTTTAACATCACTGGTTTTTGGCAATAACCAAGACAAAATATGATAGGTCTTGTCTGTTAAATCTTCTGCATCAACAGCATAGGTTTCTTGTACTTCAATCGGAGCTGTTAGTCTTTGCTCTTCTTTAGAGTAAATCGTTTCACCTTTGCTGAATTTAGACAGCGCCAACTTTTCAAATTGTTCTTGCAGTTTATAAGCAGGCTCATCACCAAAGGTCATAAATACTGCATTACTTGGATGATAATGTGATTTGTAGAACGCCACTAACTCATCATAAGTTAGGTCAGGAATATCCTTCGGATCACCACCAGAATTATAATGATAGGTTGTTTTCGGGAATAAATGATGCGCAAGCTGATGATAAAGCTGATCTGAAGGTGAACTCATTGCCCCTTTCATTTCATTAAATACCACGCCTTTATAAACAGGCTCACCATTTTCCAGCTCAATACGAATACCTTCTTGAGCAAAATCCAATGGATTTAAATTGGCCGCAAAAGCCGCGTCCAAATAGACTTCCAAAAGGTTTTGGAAATCTTTTTTATTTTGGGTTGCAAATGGATAAGCGGTCCAATCAGCTGCTGTAAACGCATTCATAAAAGTATTTAATGAACGACGAATCATCAAAAAGAATGGATCACGTACTGGGAATTTCTCTGAACCACACAATGCTGTATGTTCAAGAATATGTGCCTCACCTTTGGAATCCATCGGTTGAGTACGGAAAGCAACAAGGAACACATTTTCGTCGTGATCAGTTGCTAAATGGTAGTGCATTGCACCAGTCACTTTATGTTTATATTCAGACACTAAAATGTCTAAAGCTTCTACATGGTGTTGACGTACCAGCTGAAACGCAGGATGAACAGTTTGAGATAAGGTTTCAGTGACATCTACAGTCATGCGATCTCCAATATTAAATGTTTATCTATACGTTTAAGTATAACCGAAACTTTAATAAATGCGATTCATTCCTAACACTAATTCTTAGTAAATCAATCAGGATTCATCGCGACTTGCTGTTCGAAATATCAAGAATCAGCAATGAGCTAAATAAAAAAGTGATGATCAAAGGATTCCATCATCACTGTAAAACTTAACTTTTTTAACTCAATATTTTAATTAGTGATGCTTCGAGCCTTTTTAGGCTAATGTTTTTCTACTGTATTCTGATAATGAGTAAAGTTTGTAGATGAACCAATCTAAATAGGGCTTTCCCTGAAAATGATTAAACAAGTGTTATCTGTATTAAGAGCTTTATATAGAAAAGAATTGCTTGGAGGCTATTTTTAGTATGTTTACCAAGAAAAAAATTTTTGGAGATCAACATGGATTCATCTCCAAGAATAAAAAGTATCTTAAAGCCTATAGCTATAAACCAGCAGCCCCTTGATCAAATGATGCTGCTACTCAAAGTTAAGCGCTATAGGCCAAGGGATTTCCAAATTCACTAAATTAAATATTTAAAGTAATTATAATTTGGGTGATTTGAGACAAAAACATAATTTTGCTTTGATAAAATGGCGCTGCATCTTTTTTCACTACTTAAGCACAAGGCAGAAAAATTAGATTTTGCTCTTTTTTCAAGTTCGAGCAATAAACTTTACCCAATCCAGTTTTTCGGTATTCAGGCAATACATAGAAACGGCGTACCCGACCAATTTTATGCTGAGTTTCAAAGGTTCTGCTTTGTTTCACCATCTTCACTGATTTGAATATTTAAACCACCGCATGCAACCAGTTTATCTCCATCAAACGCAACCAATAAAAATTCACCATGTCGATTAAATTTATTGCTGCCTTGCTGAAACTCATCAACCAAACGTTGAATAAAATGGAAACCCTTCTTTTTCCAGTAACTACGGCTAAATCTTGAATTTGCGCAGGCAATTGATCTACCTGTTGAATTAAAATATTCACTCAACCTCCAATATATTTAGGGTCTGTAGACAGTTTTAACTTATGCCTCATGTTTATTTCTAAACAAAACCTAACCCAGCGATCTCAATCAATCACCGTGAAACAATCTAATTTAATCACGCACACTGATCAACACAATGGTTAAATTACGCAATAATCATCTCAAAAACAGGTTTTGTTCAGTACACCATCAAGTTATAAAATTCCAACAAACCATATTTGACAAATGTAATTGAAATTTTTTCAACAAACTACTGTAAAGCTGAGCATTCGTGTAAACTTTATGTTTTTAACATTGATGTGATGAAGAACATGGCTATAGTTGACCTTTTTTGCAATTGGTAACGCGCTCATTGACCAAGAATTTAAAGTATCAGATCTCTTTTTAGCTGAACAAAATTTGCAAAAAGGCACCATGCAACTCGCAGATGGTGAGTCTCAAACTCAACTATACAATAATTTAAAAAAGCCAGCCAAAATTATAAAGGTCAAGCATCTGGCGGTTCAGCTGCCAATACCACAGTGGCATTCAGTGCATTAGGTTCTTCAGCATTTTATGCGTGCCGTGTTGGAAATGATGATCTAGGCACAATTTATCTCGACGGCTTAAATGAAGCAGGCATCAAAACTTCGAAAAAATCGATCAGTGAAGGTGTTACGGGTACATGTATGGTTCTGGTCAGTGAAGATTCAGAACGTACGATGCAAACTTATCTCGGCATTACTGCAGAACTTTCAGGATCTACAAATGGATTTTGAACCTTTAAAAACAGCGCAATGGTTATATATCGAAGGTTACTTGTCTACAAGGGATTCAGCACGCGCAGCCGTAAAACAAGCACGTCAAATTGCCCGTGATCACAAGGTTAAAATCGCATTGACCCCTATCTGACCCGGCAATGGTGCAATATGCACGCCAAGGTCTAAATGAACTAATCGATGATGGTGTGGATCTAATTTTTCTGTAATGAACAAGAAGCCATGATGGTATACAGAAACTGACTCTGTTGAAGCTGCGCTGAATAAATTAAAAACACTAAGTACTGATGTGGTGATTACACTAAGTGAAAAAGGTGCATTAGTCGCAGATCAAAACAGCATTTTTATGTTCAAGGTCGTAAAGTAAATGCAGTAGATGCAAATGGTGCTGGTGATGCATTCTCAGGTGCTTTCTTATATGCTTTAAATAATGGTGAAAATTTACAAACTGCGGCACAACTTGCTATTCTTATTTCAAGTGAAGTTGTGTCTAAGTTTGGACCACGCCTAGACGTTGCAGAATACGCAAATCTACTCGAAACGTTCAAAAAGGAATGTGCATAAATGTCTGAAAAAATTGCAATGACCGATGAAATTGATAGAGCGTAAGGCACGTGCGTTTGACACAAATGACTGGCGATACCATTTTTATCACTCAACGTGATGGTGCGCATTTTATGCCTACCAAAATGTCTGCCCTCACCTACAAACTGAACTGGAATTTCTTGAAAATCAGTTTTTAGACCAAGACGGCGAATATATTCAATGCTCTACGCATGGTGCATTGTTTGAAGTTGAAACAGGTGAATGTATTTCAGGGCCATGTCTGGGTGATAAACTTGAAAAAGTAAATATTTCAGTCCATTCAGATGGTGGTATTTACATCGAGGACGAATAAGGTTGGAAACTGCCATGCTTGGATTCTTATTTGAACATGAATTAATGCCCTTTCACCTCAGTGTCTTGGCTTTAATTCTGCTGAGTATGGCAGAAACTTTTGGCTACTATATCGGCATTACGGCCAAGCACACTTTCTGAAAAAATTTCACCAGATTGGCTCATTGAGTCGCCCCTGTTACAAGTTAAATTTTCCAAAGTACTTATTTTTGTTTTTTTATTATTGAATTTTAGTTTTGCAGGCTATTTTTTACAGCGCTCTCTATCTTTGCAAGCAAACAATGTATTTGCCGCTTGGTATTATGTAGTTTTACCCGCATTGGTGATTGCAATCTTCTTTACCGTGTTTATGATTCATTGTTTGGATCAGGTGATAAAACCTAAAGTTACGTTGAATCAAGTTGACTTGCTTGGACGATTGGCTACAGTCTCTAGTGGTAATGCACGACTCGGGATTTTCAGCTCAAGCACGGGTCCGTGATGAAAATGGACAACTGCAACTATATCCAAGTCGAACCAGAATTTGGTGAGTTAGAATTTCAATCTCAAATCATCTATATACGTTTTAGAAAATCACATTATATTGCCAAGAAAAAATTTCGATCTCAAATCATCTATTTAGTTCAGATCAGTATTAAAAGTCTAACTCGGTGTTAGCACATCCAATACCTTTATTACTTCACTACCTTAAGTCAATCATAACTTGCCCTCTATTTTTGGCCAACTTGCAATTTTAGCTTCAATCCGTGCACAAAATGATGCAATTTGAACTTGAGTAAGTGATTCAGCTTTATACAGTGACAACATTTGAAAATGGCATTTTTGGTGCACAGGTACTCAATAATGCGATTTTCAATATGCGTTTTACGGGTTGCCAAAGTACCAAACGAGCTACCCACCAAGCTGAACCCAATGAAGTAATCGCCAATGTGTATTTTAGGTTGTCGAGTTTAGGTTGAATTGCACCCAAATCGTTTGCATGATCATAAGCAACTCCAGGAGCCCAAATACGATCAAACCAGCCTTTCAGCATTGCAGGAAAACCAAACCACCAAGTCGGAAAGACCAGTATTAAAGCTTCTGCGGAAAGTAAATCATCTATATTCTCTTTGACAACAGTTTGATCAAATGTAGGACTGTAATAACTTTGACGTTCCTCATCTGTCAGTGCTGGTGAAAAACCAGAGGCGTACAGATCTTCAATCACAACTTCATGACCATTGGCAATTAAAGTCGCTATTGTGGTCTTCGCCAAGCTTTGACAAAGACTATCAGTTACAGGGTGAGCAATAACAACTAAACATTTCATGGTTATTTCCTTTCAGCTCAACCAGTTATAACTTATTAGATAAAATGAACAGGAATTTAAATCATTGAACTTCAGCAAAAATCCAAATATAGATGAAGTTGTACATAATCAAATAAATACCCAACTATCAAAATAGAAACATCTTTCAACTTTTAATTATGACTAAAATTTAAGCATAAATCACGATTATTGTTCCCCCCATATTTGTTACTCAATTGGATTTTTTCTAAAATAATAAACTCAGCAAGAATTTAAACCAACCGTTTTAATCGGAATAATTTTTCACCAAACTTAATTCAAACTAATTTAGTTGGTTTAATAAAATCTAAACAATACCATTTTACTAGGTTTTATTTTTATTAATTACAAGTGTTTTAATCAACTTTAAAATCAATATAAATTTAGTATATTTTTTAACAATACAATTTTTTAAGACTATTGTTTTATATAAGTTTAATAATATATTTTTATTTTAACTGTTTTATCTATTTATTTCTTGTTGCGTTTTGTTTAATAATATAAGCATATTTAAATAATAGGCTTAACGCATGAGCTTAAAACCTAATGATTTAAACCGTCGGCTTGTCAGGGAAAT
This sequence comes from Euborellia annulipes, assembly GCA_023213315.1. Classification (NCBI taxonomy): domain Eukaryota; kingdom Metazoa; phylum Arthropoda; class Insecta; order Dermaptera; family Anisolabididae; genus Euborellia; species Euborellia annulipes. The sequence continues at coordinate 19,340 of JAKCPI010021395.1, forward strand.
TGCAGTCATATTAATAATTAAGATTGCACTTTTAATGACGATTAAACATATCTGGTTTGATGCGCCGACTATTCCTAAAAATTTTGATAACCAAGTTGCTGAGCGTATTGCTGGCAGTCCTTCCCAAATCAAGGAGACACGTTGATGATTTCTGAAAGCGTGGTCGATCTTTCGCGGTTCCAATTTGCAATGACCGCGATGTATCACTTTATATTTGTACCACTTACTCTAGGTCTGGCTTTTATTCTTGCCATTATGGAAACCACTTATGTGATTTCTGGTAAAGAAATTTATAAAGACATGACCAAATTCTGGGGCAAACTTTTCGGTATTAACTTTGCTTTAGGTGTAACCACTGGTCTGACCATGGAATTCCAGTTCGGTACAAACTGGGCGTACTACTCTCACTATGTGGGTGATATTTTGGTGCGCCACTTGCCATTGAAGGATTGATGGCATTCTTTCTAGAATCAACTTTTATTGGTTTATTCTTCTTTGGCTGGGATCGCCTTTCAAAAGTTCAACATTTAAGTGTGACATGGTTAGTTGCGCTGGGTTCGAATTTATCCGCATTATGGATTTTAGTTGCCAATGGTTGGATGCAAAATCCTGTCGGTTCAGAATTTAATTTTTGAAACCATGCGTATGGAACTTGTCGATTTTGGTGCTTTGATTTTTAACCCAGTTGCTCAAGTGAAATTTGTTCACACGGTGTCTGCAGGTTATGTCACTGGTGCAATCTTTGTTCTCGCCATTTCAAGTTATTACTTATTGAAAAAACGTGATTTACCATTTGCGCGTCGCTCTTTCGCCATCGCTGCAATCTTTGGTTTAGCGTCTACACTTTCAGTCATCTTATTGGGTGATGAATCTGGTTATGAGCTTGGTGATGTTCAAAAAACCAAGTTGGCTGCAATTGAGTCTGAGTGGGAAACTCATCCAGCACCTGCGCCATTTACTTTATTTGGTATTCCAAATCAGGAAGAACAACGTACTGACTATGCCATAAAAATCCCGTATGCAATGGGTATTATTGCCACACGTTCACTCGATAAAGAAGTCACAGGGCTTAAAGATTTGATGGTTCAACATGAGGCACGTATCCGTAATGGTATGGTGGCATATAGCGAACTCGAAAAAACTTCGTGCTGGTGACCGTTCGCCTGAACTTATGGCATCATTCAAAGAAAACCAAAAAGATTTAGGTTATGGCTTACTTCTTAAAAAATATACTGAAAATGTAACAGATGCTTCTGAAGCACATATTCAAGCAGCAACAAAAGATACCATTCCAAATGTAACTGCATTGTTCTTCTCTTTCCGTGCAATGGTCGCTTCTGGTTTCTTGATGCTACTCCTGTTTATCCTTGCAACATTTGCTGTGGGCAAAACGTAATGCAGAAAATAAACCATGGTTATTTAAATTTGCATTGTTTGCACTACCATTACCTTGGATTGCAGCACAAACTGGTTGGTATGTAGCAGAAGGTGGTCGTCAACCATGGACCATTGGTGAAGTGTTACCTACACATCTTTCTGCATCAAGTTTAAGCACTGGTGATGTATGGGGATCAATCATTGCATTAGCCGCGTTCTATACGGTGTTATTGATTATCGAAATGTATTTAATGATCAAATTCTCACGCTTAGGACCAAGTTCTTTACATACAGGTAAATATCACTTCGAGAAACTTGAAGCTCAGCAAGCTCAAACTGGGAGAATCAATCATGATCGAATATGAACTTCTCAAAATTATCTGGTGGGTTTTAGTCGGTGTTCTACTGATTGGTTTTGCCCTCACAGATGGTTTCGATATGGGCTCAATGGCACTGATGCCATTTGTAGGTAAAACTGATGATGAACGCCGAGCAGCAATCAATACCATTGCACCGCATTGGGAAGGCAACCAAGTTTGGTTCGTGACTGCGGGTGGCGCACTATTTGCTGCTTGGCCTATGGTTTATGCAACGGCCTTCTCAGGTATGTATTGGGCACTTTTACTGGTCTTATTTGCACTCTTCCTTAGACCTGTTGGCTTTGACTATCGCTCTAAACTGCAAAATACCCAATGGCGTAATTCTTGGGATTGGGGCTTATGTATCGGTGGTGCTGTACCTGCGCTGGTTTTCGGTGTTGCATTTGGTAATATGTTCTTAGGCGTACCGTTTACTTTAGATGAGACTGTACGTTCAACTTATACAGGTAGCTTCTTTGCCCTACTTAATCCATTTGCATTGGTCTGCGGTATAGTAAGCTTGTCGATGCTGTGTGCACATGGTGGCGCATGGTTAATGCTGCGTACAGATGGTGTATTACGTCAACGTTCTGCTAAAGCAACACAACTGATGGGTATTCTCTTCTTAGTTACCTTCTTAGGCGTGGGTGCTTGGTTATATTTTGGTGGCATCGAAGGATATACTTTGGTACAGCCATTTAATACCAATGCTGTTGCCAATCCGCTTGCGAAAGAAGTATTAACAACAGGTAACCATGGTTGGATGAATAACTATTCAATTTACCCAATCACAATGCTTGCACCTATTTCTGCAATTCTTGGCGCAATCCTGATTATCTTTGGTGCTGGTAAAAACAAAGCTGGCGTGAGCTTTACAGGTTCTACCTTAGCGGTGACTGGTTCAATTTTAACTGCTGGTTTTGCACTGTTCCCATTCTTAATGCCATCAAGTATTAACCCAACTGTAAGTTTAACCATGTGGGATGCGGTTTCAAGTAAGAATACATTGACAGTAATGACTGTGGTTGCTTCTATATTTGTGCCAATTATTTTAATCTATACCACATGGTGTTATTACAAAATGTGGGGCGTTATCACCAACAAACATGTTCAAGATAACTCACACAGCCTGTACTAAGGCTGTGTCTAAGCAAATAGGAGAATATTTATGTGGTATTTCGCTTGGATTCTTGGGATCTTGATGGCGTGTTTTGCAGGTGTTTTAAGTGCACTCTATATTGAACATCATCAAGATTTGGATGAGGAATAAACCATGACAGAGATCGCAATGACAACAAAAGAAAGAAAGCCGAATAAGTTTGCAATGGCCATTTCGTTTTTGATGGCATTGCCTCTTGCTGCGGTATTGTTGATTCACCCTGGGGCAATGCTTGATGCCAATGGTCACTATAACCATAGTGCGCTCATGATGGTGATGATTGGTATTTCAGGTGGCTTTATACATGGGGTAGGATTTCTACCACAGTTTTGGTTATGGAAATGGTTATTTAGTCCCTATGTCGCATGGCCACTCATGCTATGGGGCTATTACACTTGGTTCTTTAGCTAAGTCCTAAATTTGAAAAAATAAGACCCTGATTTATTCAGGGTTTTATTTTAATTGGATGAAGCTTTACTGGCGACACTCTTTCTCATTTCGATTAAATGCAAATCTACAATAGGTATACCTACATTTGCATTTAAAGGATAATCCTCCACTACACCCGTTTGTATATAGCCACGGCGCTGATAATAAGCAATCAATTCATGACGTACACTTAAAACCCACATAACGAAATGCGTAAAATGACAGTGGTTGGATAGAGCTTTGTCATACACATACTGTTCAGCAAAATCTAAAACATATTTGCCGATACCTTGATTTTGTAATGTAGCTGCAATACAAAATGTGCCGATTTCCACATCATGTTGGGTAAAAGTCAAACCAATACATGCGACAATTTGCTCATCCAATTCAGCAACAAATAACTGAAAATTATCCTGAGCCAAGGCTTGTTCTAATTGCTTGGCATTGATTCGATCACCCGTGACAATTTCTGATTCACTGGTCCAACTACGACCTTCTTGTTGTCGATAAGCAGAATTAATCAGATCAACTAAATTTGTAATGTCGGATATTCGTGCTGTTCTAAAATTAAGCTGCATATTTTCAGTTTGCTTTCTAAAAATTGAAGATAAACAGGACCAATTCAAAAATGACCAGTGATAAAGCAACCTCAATGAGAATTAGCAATTCCCCACTTCGACTACCCGAACAATGCATTTGGGCAGTGCCGGCAGATACATTTAAAGCCATTAGCTTATAACATGAGTTTGACCAGATATATAAAATACCTAAACTAGCAAATGAAAGCCAGAAAATGGAAAATATTAGATTTACCCTCGAAAGAGTTGTCGCTGTAATACAATAAGCTCGATATGGAATCCAGCTAACGAAGCATAATTAAACCAATAACGGTAAAAATGATCGCTGCTGTATAAAGAAAATCATCTGACATACAAAAAACTTTCAAACATTTTATATAATTTTTTTTTCAAAAATACACTTTGTTATAACACAAAAAAGACCATCGAAATGGTCTTTTACATGTACTTCAAATTATTGCTCAGCTAACCAAGTCATAAACTTCTGACGTTCCGCCTTGCTTGCATTTTGCCAGATTTGAATCAATTGGCGATCTGCCGAATTGGCATCACTCACGGTTTGAGTGGTCTTAGCAACTGAGGTTGTTGCTGGCGATTGGCTTGTCGTTGTTGCATATACAGCTGCTGGTTGATTTACTGGCGCTTTCTTACTTGAAGTTAAATCAATCACTTTGCCAAATAAACCAGAACCTAACCACGGCTTCGCTTCAGTATTTACACCAGTCTGTTGCACCACGAGACGGTTTTTATTGTCATAAATCGCAATCGTTGGTTGTTCTGCATATTTTTTTGCATCTTCAAAACGCTGAGGCGGATTCACTAAAGCAATTTTATAAGTTTGACCATCTTTTAAATCTGGCGCTGTCACTGTGACCACACCCGATTTTAAAATGTCATGTTCACCATTTAAATGTTCAAAATATTGTTGATAACGAACACTTACCGCAACTTGACCTGCATCGACTTTATATTCATTCTTTTTACGGATTAAACCTGAATTCACTTCTTGATCGTTTACCGCCAATACTACAATTTCTTCTGGCGCAGATAAGGTGACTGCTGCAAAAACTGATCCGCTTAGCATTAAAGCTAATGCAGCAACGCCGTATTTAAATGCCATATTGCTCTACTCTTATGTCAAATATATGTAAAATTTATTGCACTATGCAATGTCGTGATGACAGTTTTATGACAATGGCGATTTGTTCTGATTTTTATAATGAAACTATATTCATTTTACTTATCACATAATTTTATCATTTACTGGAAAAACCATTCATCTGCTTGTCCTAAAAGCACATTTTAAATTTATTTTTTCTTATCTATAACTAAAGCATTTGAATAGCACACATTCAAAATAAGCATAATTCTAAAAAACAAATTAACAGGATGTTCCCCATGAATAAGAAAACCATATCCAGATTTAAAGCAATATTAACGAGATGTATCATCGGTATTACAGCTGTTTTGGTCGTACCTTATGCCACACAAACAATGGCAGCAACCAGCTATGCCACTCAAGCGAGCCCAGCACAGCTCTCAAAACTTGCCTACAATATGAATGCCAATATGGCACAACGTAACCTCAACACATCTGAAAAAAACCTGTACCAGCAACTTTACAACATTGCCAATAATCAAACCTTTCTATTCGACCCATCCATTACTACCACTATTCAACAGTACGAAAGTATCCGAAGCAAAATTCGCCAGCAATTTTCCACAGTTAGGCAGCTTGCTATAAATACTTATGGCAACCAGTCACAACAAAAAATATTACTTGCAACTAATGCTTTTATTTTAATGTATTACGATGCACTCAGTCGTAACAATCCAAAATTCTTCTGGCCAAATCTGGGTATTTTTGTAGCCAATGATGTCCGTTCTACCTATGCATTAACCTTCTCATTGTCCAATGCTTTAGATCCCTTAAATGTCACCAATGGTCAAAGTGTCATTATTGCAGGGATGAATGTACCGACATTACAGTCCACCATTGCCCAAGCCAATAATGAATTAATTAATGGGCAAGCCAATGTGATGGCAGATATTGGTGGACTCAGTATCATGCATCAACACTATGATGCTTTAGTGTTAGCACAACAACTGACTGGCTATGGATCAACCCTGACACAAGCGTTTCAATTACAGAAAATCGCGGATGAAGAAGCGCTTAGATCAGGTATTTATTCATCAAAATTTAAAAAGTTGGCTACAGATGCAGCTATCAGCTTTGGCATTCATGAACAAGAAAAAATTCTACAGCCGATGTGGGATAAGCCAATAATGCGTGATTTTGCTAAAATTAATAATTTTATGCTCTCGCTGAGTTTAGAGAATTTAGGCTTACGTGGTGATATCTTTGTGGGCATCAATAAATTTAAATTAATTTTCACCCCCTATCTGATTATACGCGCACCATTCACAGCAACCAATCTGGCCAATGTACAACATCGTATCGCAATTGCACGTAACGGTTTTAATGTGCTAAATGAATGGAAACAAAATATATTCTTCGCACCATGGATTCCAATCTATCAATCACATATTGGTAAGGGTAATGGATTGTACCAACCCGTTGGTGCGCGATAAATCATTAAACACCTCGATGCACAACATTACACTTTTTTCAAAGCGACTACATTTTGAGCACAGTTCTTGCTTGTTTAATGTTGTGTATATCGCACAATAAAAATACTCAACAAAAAATGAGGTGCAACATGATTTTTAAAGACCATATAGTCCGTGTTGAAAATATTAAAACGATGCAAATGCTGGATAAAGCGAAGTTAGATCATCAGGTTATTGCGATGTTTATGACTTGTGAAGGCATTCCTTTAAAAACCAGTGAAGTGACTGCGCTTTTAAAACAATATGAAATGCTAGGACAGCACAAAGTTCCAGCTAAAAAAGCCAAGGCATTGCTTCAGGCTAAAATGGAGCATTTTGAGGATTCTGAATTACCATGCCCTGCTGCTTATTAAGGCAGGTAAGCGTTAGGGTTATTGTTTAAATCACCTTTTATCGGTAAATAGAATCAATAGATACGTTCTATTTACCGCATTTAAACCATATAAACTGCTAAACCATACAAGCTTCATTTCCCCCAAAGTCTCCACATTGTTACTTTTGTAAAGGGATTACGAATATTTGCTTTTCAAAATGATAATGTAAACCAGACTGCGCTATTTTATCCTGCAATACTTCCGAATGGTCAATATGTTTTGACGCAACGAAGCGCCCCATATAACGGTTCTCAATCGGATCAATTTGAATATTTTTAAGTGCTTTGAGCAAGAAAATACCATAATGGCATTCTACGTACAGTCCAGATAAAAAGATTAAAAAATGACCCCATTCCGAAACATCTAAACTTGCACTCAAATGGATTCGCTCGTTGAGATTTAGTCTTTGAATATCATTGAATAATCATACAATGGGTTCAATCATCATTGAATATGTATATTTTATAATACATTCATTTTAAGCAATCAGCTTTCATCTATATAGATGTGTATAATGAAAAGTCCTTAATAATTTATATATTTATCTCTATGCTTCAAATTCTGCAAAAACAGCTGGATGAAAGTACATTTTGCCCACTTTGTCAGGCAAGTATGTATTATGTTGAAGCTGAAGAATTTGAGAAAGAAGTGAGTTTTCACCAATGTAGCCATTGCAATCATCAAGTTTTTCAAAACAATCAACGCAACTGTCATTGTGAAACATGCCAAAGCAAACGGCGTAAACTGATTAAAGAAACTCGCTTGCAAGAAACCCGTAAGCTAAAGAAAAAAGATAATTTTGAATTAGGTTTAGACCAGCTTAGTTTTTTACATAAATTATTTTTACTGAGTATTTTAGACAATCAGGTGCATGAAAATACCAACCATCAAGAGTTTATTGATTGGGAAGTGATTAAATATCATCCTATTACCCCCAATTACTATTTCCAAAGTCAACTTCTCAACCAACTGATTAAAGACAATGTTTTTGTTGCCAAAGATTTTAGTGATGATGCACACCAATACTATATCAATGTCCGTTTGGATGGTTATTCCGAACCGAGTATGTTTAGTATCGCAACACAACTACGCCATTGGTTCTATGAAAATCTAAGCCAAGGTATCCCATTTAAAACATCCGAAGAAGTCAAAAATGCACTCTATGTTGTGCTGTATCAAGAAATTGTACAGTTTACCCAACATTATTGCCGCACGTGGGGTATCCAGATTTCGGGCAATAAAAACTTCCAAATCTTCTGTTACCACCTACTCGACACATTGGCCGTTGGGCAAATTTTCTATCTCATTCAGACTGCGCTTGAATATCTATATCAAAAAAAGGCGCTACAAGTTCGTAACGAAAACTTTATTAATACCAATATTCTCAAGAAAACAGTGCAACAATATCGAGACCGTGCAATTGCAGAAAAATGGGAAACCTCAACCCTGCCACGTCCACCGAATATTCCATTAAGTAGAATGAGTGAAATACTGTTTTATCGGTTTTTAGGCTACGATGAAGGTATCTTCTTTCAACCTGTGTGGAAATCTTGGAAAAAGATTGAGCCACGCTTAAATTTCTATTCGCAAAAGCGCTGTATGTATTGTGGCTCAAACGAATTAACGGTTGAGTATGATGCACAAAATTATGTGACATTATTTTGTCGCAGTTGCAAACACCAAGACCACTACTTTACTCAGTAAGGAGCATTTATGAATCATCCTGAAAATATTATATACATTCTCAAACGGATCAACTTCATACCCACACTGATGTCATTTTACAAAAAGTTGTGGATGCTTGGACTGAGTTGCAAACTCAACAGCCCTTAGTGCAGTGTATCACCAACAGTGTTGCAACAAATTATGCTGCCAATGTCTTACTGGCTGCTGGGGCTTCACCTGCAATGATTGATAACCCATTTGAGGCTGAAAGCTTTTGCTTCTATTGCTGCGGCATTAAGTATCAATGTGGGAACACCAACCTCTGAACAAATGCAGGCTATGCAAATTTCAGCGCAAACTGTAGCAAGTAAAAATACACCGTGGGTTCTCGACCCTGTTGGTTATGGTGCATTTCAAATGGCGCAGTGAAATGGTTGATCAGTTGGTTTTGCTTAAACCGACTGTTATTCGTGGTAATGCCTCAGAGATCAGTGCACTTGCAGGCAATCAAGTTGAATCCAAAGGTGTAGACAGTACTGTGTCAAGCAATGAAGTGTATTTACAGGCTTTAGCACTTTTAACTCATACCGAATGTGTTGCAATTTCTGGTGAATCTGACTTTATTCTATCTAAAGAATTTAATAGTGTGATTCAGGTTAATGGCGGAAGCTTTTTACAGCCTAAAGTCACGGCAACAGGTTGCGCTTTAGGCGCTTTAATTGCTGCGTATAGTGCAGTCACAACAGCCACAATCGCAGCAGTCTCTGCACATATCCATTTTGCGATTGCAGGAAAATTGGCTTTTGAAAAAGCCCAAGCTGTTGGAAGCTTTAATGTCGCATTTTTAGATGAAATATATCAAATGAGTGCAGATAAAATTTGGCAATATGCAGACATAGAAGTTTTAAGCCTTTAGACCAAACTGATAAAGTTGCTTTTTAGCATTGGGACGCAATAGACCAGTCGAATCACAACAAAGATGCTCACTGGTCTGACTATGATATTGACCAGCATTTACAAGATCTTGTGCAATATTTATCTCAATTAGATAAACAACAACTGATTACTTTTGAAAAAACACTCCAGCTCAAACTCTCACAACTCTATAGCGCTGAAATCGCAGAACTCTCGACAATTTTAGAATCTGATTTTACTGAAAAAGATGGTATTTTCAATTTCGATGCTTATTTATCAGATGATGGTTTTATTTATTTTAGATGTTGGTTAATCCTCAAAGGCAAGGAATTCTTTGATGACATACAAGAAGATATTCAAAACTTTGTTAGCGGGAAATATAGTTTTGATATAGGCGACACTTGGGCTGAGGGTCTACTCTATGTTGCTGATGAGGCATATAGCGTTCATCATGAAAATGAAGAAGAGTCTGTGATTCGTGATGCAGTATATTTACAATATCCTGAATATCACTATGATTTTGCAGCGAGCGAGATTGAAAGAGATTTACTCAATGGTGTTGAGTTACAAACGCGATATCCAAAACTGGTTAAAGCAATATGCGAACTCAGAAGTGAATAAGTAAAAGATTGGGGCTTATTTTTTTAAGCCCCAAGCTGATTATTTTTGCACAAAAACTTTTTTATAAATTTCTCGTGGCATTTCAGCAAACTCTACACAGAGCTGAATTTCTAAACCCTGTGCAGAATAATCTTCAAATGACTGTAAAAATTGCGATAAATTTTCAGTCATTAAGTCTTTTTGTGGTTCAGTACGTCCACTTAAACCTTGTAAACGTACAAAAATAAATGCTTGATTACTCTGCTCGCCACTTTCATCCCCAAAGCCAATCAAATAATCCGAAACTGATTGAATACGGGATTTAATATCATGTGCTTCACTCACTAAGCCTGTATCAAACAATGCATGATTTAAACCCAACATCAATTTCTTTTTATCTAAATTCTGAATATTGTCAGAATAATCAATAAACATTTGTGGCATCGTATTAACCGTTTGAAAGTACTGGATATTGGTCAGAATTATAGCATTAACATATAAAAAAACTGTAAAATTAACACTAAATTAGTATTTTAGCGCTTAGATTCATGAGAACTGTAAAAGAAAAGCAAGCCGTAAAGGTATGATTTTTTCAGCTTACTTTTAGCTCTACAAATTTACTTCCAAATACTAAATTTTCTAAATGATAAGGAATTCGAGATAAATCAAATACTAATCTATATTTCGTTGATTTTAATCTGTAAATATTACTTTAAGTTGAATCTTTTTAAAAGCTAGATATTGGGCTTAAGTTAGCATCTTAATTATTTCAAACATTTTATTTTTTATACTACATTGATTATATTTTTTCAGCTGTATCAATATTTCAAAAGCTAAAACCGTTCTCTCTTGCTGATTTAGTTTTAGCATTTGTGGCATATATCCCATAAATGAATCTTAGCTAATTCATATTAAGAAGTACTTGAATGATTGAGATTATACCCATTTTAGAGACTCTACATACTCTACATAAATGTAGAGTCTCCTTAATTTAAATTCTGGCATGTGTGCCATACTTATCGATCATAATTGAACTCGCTTCATTTAAACCACGTACTGTGACGTTGATTCCATTCTTACGAAATTTGCTTACAACAGAATCCAACATCGCAACAGATGTGACATCCCAAATATGGGAGTGAGTCAAATCGATAATGACATCTGAAATTTTCTCATTGAAGTCAAAACCTTGCATGAATTTTTCAGAAGAGCTAAAGAAAATCTGACCGCTTAAATCATATAAACGTGCTGATCCTTCAAAAGCAGACTTCACCTGAATATCATCTTCTAATTTAATGGCAAGAAATAGCGCTGAAAGCAAAACGCCACTGAGCACACCTAATGCGAGGTTATGAGTAGCTACGACCACTATGACGGTCACGATCATGACAACATTACTACTTTTAGGATTTGCTTTAAAGCTAGTTAGAGAACGCCATTCAAAGGTACTAATAGAAACCATAATCATTACAGCAACCAATGCAGCCATTGGAATCACTTTGAGCCAGTCGCTAATAAACACAACAAGAATAAGAAGAAAAATACCCGCTGAGAATGTTGATAAGCGAGTAAAACCGCCTGATTTCACATTAATCATAGATTGACCGATCATTGCGCAACCCGCCATTCCTCCCATAAAACCAGATGCAATATTCGCGATTCCTTGCCCTTTGCATTCCTGATATTTATCACTTGGTGTATCAGTCATTTCATCCACGATCGTCGCTGTCATCATAGATTCAAGTAAACCAACTGCCGCTAATGCGAATGAATACGGCAAGATAATCTTCAATGTTTCAACATTCAAAGGGATGTCTGGAAGTAAAAATATTGGAAGCGTATCAGGCAAAGCCCCCATATCTCCAACTGTTCGCACATCAAATCCAAGACTCATTGCCAATATCGTAATTGCAATAATACACACAAGCGGAGAAGGCAGTATTTTTCCCTAATTTTGGAATGAACGGAAATAAATAAATGATTACCAAACCTAATGCAACCAAAGCATAAACATGCCACGTCACATTCACAAATTCAGGCAACTGAGCCATAAAAATCAAGATAGCTAGAGCATTCACAAAACCAATCACTACGGATTTAGAAACAAACCGCATTAACTTCGCTAACTTCAAATAGCCTGCAAATATTTGAATCACACCCGTTAAAATTGTTGCAGCAAGTAAATATTCAAGGCCATGCTCTTTTTACTAAAGTGACCATAAGCAATGCCATAGCGCCTGTTGCTGCTGAAATCATTGCTGGACGTCCCCCAACAAACGAAATCACGACGGCGATACAAAATGATGCATATAAACCCACTTTTGGATCTACACCAGCAATAATTGAAAAAGCGATAGCTTCAGGGATGAGTGCAAGCCCCACAACAAGTCCAGCAAGCACATCCCCACGGATGTTAGAGAACCATTGTTCTCGGATATTAGATAACATAAATAGCGCCTATTTTTTTGATTTTTTTGATAGGCTAGTGATGTGATATACGACACACAAACGACTACACCACATCACTAGACAGTGATGAGTTATTTACAGATTAGAAGAGGTAAATAAACTTAAGGTGGCGTAAGTGTCATAAAAAAGCGCTGGTTTTGAAGGAAGTTAAAGTGAGAGTATAGCATCCAAATTTACTACACAGCTATACGATGCTGAAATTCACTTTACAGAATAAGATTAAGAATAAGAATAACCATGAGATGAAACATTTCTGCACTAGGGCGCTTTATGGTTCTTTATCTCATTCAAAGCATCACATCTATTGTATTCTATTGATAGACCTTAACAAAATCATCAATAAGCATCTGTGTTAATTCATTCTTTTTAACTTAAAACGATTGAATCATAAGATCTGAGATGCAACAGTAGCATTGATCACCAATTCTAGATTTTCAAAATCATCAAATTGCTCAAACTCAAAATCGATCTTGATTTTCGCAATCACTTTTAGATAACCGTCACGACTTTCAATAAATGCCAATTGGTATAAATCGACAGGATTATGGATACTTTTAATGGTAAAACACCCATTAAATGCATCACATTCATTTTCATCAAAAACCAACGTCAACCCAAGCAAATCTTTTAAAAATGGAGATGGTAGCTCCAACCCTTCAAAAGAAATATTTGAATCTATCAATTCATGCGCATAATAAAATGGGCACAACTGAAAGCAAGAGATTATAACTATTAGAATATTTGCATTTAGACAAAATAGCTAAACGTGGACTTAATAACTTTTTCTCAAATTTAGCCATTAATTCATCACTAAAAACATCTATCACTCAACAAATAACAATGCCAAACGTACCTGATCATAGCCCATTTTGGGACTGGTTAAATCAACGATTGGACGCAATTTAATCGCACCATCATCATTAAAATGACTTGGATCTTGGCGTTTCTTTAATTTTTTATAAATCACACGAATTTTTTCTACAACTTCTTCACCGGGATTTGCAATCGAGATATCTAAACCTTGTTCTCGATGTAAACGCGCCAAATGATTGATAATCGTCGCAGGAGTTAATCCACGTTCAACCGCAATATCCTGAATCTCATAGCCACTTTCAAACAATTCACGTGTTTCATCAAGTGTTGCCGAAGCATAATTGGTTTTACCACTATTACGCGCCAGCTTCTTCTCATTACGTTCAATCTCAGTGGTATTTAACGTCCCGCCACAATGACGAATAAAGGCATTGTGCTGTGTGGTTAAGTCTGAATCTGCATAATGCACTTCGGCTTCATTGGATAACTCTTGAAAACGGCGATCTGCTTTAATTGCAAGACTATCCAGTTCCAACGCCTGATCATTAAAACCCAATAATCTTAAACCCTGAATCGATTTAAGCCGGGATAAAGCCACATAACCCTGACCTTTTTCAAAGGTATGGCTTAAGTTGATTTCCGTAGCTTCCAAGGTCATCCCTTGTGATTTATGAATAGTAATCGCCCAAGCTAACCGTAATGGCACTTGTTGTAGACTGGCGATGGTTTTACCACCTTCATTGTCAACAGACCATGTTTCTGGCGCAACCAACAAGGTTGTACCATCGGTCATTTTGACTTTAGGTAACATTCCTAGTTCATCGTCTTCTTCAAAACCAATAACTTCACCTAAACTACCGTTGATATAGCCCATATCGAAGTTATTTTTAACGAACATAACTTTGGCATGCTTTTTTAAGCGTCAACTCATCAGGTGCACGTACAGAAGATTTCAATGTTTCAATCAGCTTTTCATTACCATCTGTCACCGCTACAAATTGATGATCATCCCCTTCAATCGCATTGAGATGCTGAAAGTTGATGCTATCCACGTCCATATTGTGGGTATATAAACGCGTGTAGGTATCGCCAATGTCTTGATTACGGGTATCTTGTAGCGCTTGAATATGCTGTGGCTGAATATTCTGGGCACGAATCGCATTGAGTACATCATTCAATGCCGAATCATCTTGACGATGCTGCTCTGTCAGGTAGCAAACACGAAATTTTGCTTCAACCCAAGCGGTTGACATAAAACAAAATTTATTCTCGATTTAGTTCGCTATTTTTTCCTACAGGCGGCAGCTGAAAAAATCACCAGCTGCAATCACTTGAATACCACCGAAAGCATCATCAGATTCTTTAAAATATTTTAAAACTTGATTGACCAAATTAAGCTGTTTGGCATGTAACATTGAAATTTCATCAATGATCAAGACTTGGGCATTTTCTAAATGCTCTTTTAAGTATTTACGCTCTTTCATACGCTTTAAATCATCATCAGTCAGCGTATCTTTGATCCCAATGCCTGCCCAAGTATGAATCGTCATGCCATTCATATGTGTTGCTGCAATCCCCGTAGATGCTGTAATTGCAACAGGGACTTTGCGTGCTTTTAAATAATTGATGTACTGATTAAGCGTATAGGTTTTTCCTGCACCAGCAGATCCAGTCAAAAAGACATTTTCACCCGCTTTCATAAGTTTGAGTGCAGTTTCTTGTTTCATAACAGCCTTGAATTACCTAAACAGGATGGGACGGCTATAGCCTAACGATTTTTGCATAAAAAGTTAAGCCAATGCATCATGAAAAGTGAATTAAAGCCAAGTCGCTCACTCAAAAATGATCTGCGTCAAACTATAAATTCCCCAATTCTTCATTGGGTTGAATACTGCTTTTCCATTTTAAATGCTGATTTACATCATCAATAAAAGCTTGAGTTTTCAATATATAAAACTCATCAGGAATATGATTGTTGGGTAAACGCAATTGATCAAAGACCAAACGTCCTAATTTATAATAACAACCCAAAGTCATTTCCTGAGTCGCATCATCAACTTTCGATACATGAAATGCTACATATTCACGATCTACAATCCGCGCACAATAGGACAATGCCAAACAGTGTTTAAACACCAACGACTCTTGAATAATTCGTTTTAGGCTATTCAGTTCTTCATAGCACCACTCTTCAAAATAAATCTTTTGCATTGGTGCAACGCGATCCCAATGCTCTACATCTATTTTTTCTTTAAGTGTTGATAAGGTATCAACAAAATAATGATGTTGATGCCAACGCTGTGCTTGTTGATATAGACCAGACCAAGTGACATTCCGCTCTATATCGTGATGATCATTAAATAAATGCATCACATAGTCCAAAACAAAGCTGTCGTAAATACTATGGTTAGATGCACGACCAATCTGCATGTGTTTCAGTTTTTTACGGAAATCATCGACTGTTATATTGTGCTTTTGCAACTGAATAAAAAATTCAGCATGTTGTTGTCGTTGCGGATCAATAAACTTAATCAGTTGCGTGGGCAAGCCCTGAGC
Source organism: Euborellia annulipes (assembly GCA_023213315.1). Classification (NCBI taxonomy): domain Eukaryota; kingdom Metazoa; phylum Arthropoda; class Insecta; order Dermaptera; family Anisolabididae; genus Euborellia; species Euborellia annulipes. The sequence continues at coordinate 35,265 of JAKCPI010021395.1, forward strand.
AATGTGTTGTACAAACAGCATAAATGCTTGAATGATACGATTTATCTTAAGGTATATTTTTTATACATCTGTGGTTGATCCGCCAACATCAACGCAGCGAAATCCAACCATTCTTCGATATATAAATAAGAATTAGAAATTATTTTCTTATTCGATTTATTTTCAATCTCTGTTTTTAAAAAACTATAATGATTGTTCTCTTGGTGATTTTGCCATTCATTTGTAATTGCAAAGGAATGACATTCAATTAAAAATAGCCGCGCTGCAATATTTTTAAAATACTTTAAAACACTTACAGGTGACTTCAGGATAAATCTTTGAAGTATCAATCAGACTTAATGCTGTGATCGTGATCCTGACATTGGGATCCTTTATATGTCGACTAATCCAATCATTGACCTGTTCATCTTGTTTAAATAGCCAATTTGCAGTGCGCTTAAGGCTACAAATTGGAAATTGTGGAACTTGATCCTGTTCCCAATATTCAGCATCTTTTTGTAAAAAGTGCTGCTTGCTCAATAAATCCTTGATATTGCCAAAAGCCCCCGTTTCATATATTTTGCATAAGCAAGCATTTGCGGTTGTTCTTGAGCATGTACAGCCAGTAATTGATAACTTGCAAAATACTGACTGAGTTCGTGTAAGCGTAATGATTCTGGGTGGAAAATCTTTAAAATACGCAAATAATGCGCTGGAATAAACTGATCTAAAGAAAAAAATGGCCTGTTGAAATTTAGGTACCAATGACTGAATCCGGTAAAACTCTTGACCCAATACAGAATTAATCAGCACTAAATGCTTAATATTAATTTCAACACTTAAAGGGATTGCTTTACCATATTTAGCGAAATCAGAAACATAGGCATAATCAAAATATTCATAGTGCAGCAAAATTTGATCAATACGTTCTGCATCTACTTCACTAATATTATATAAATACTGCTCTACCCGATTTTCACCATCCACCCACCAAAAACCTGTTCAATCAGTGTTTGGCGAATGATTTGGGCTTTGGTCTTTAAATCAGTCGGATGTATCTCATGATATTTTGTTGTATAAAAATAAATATTTTCAGAGAAATATTGAACAAAACGATTGATATTGATTATATTTTCTAAAGAACGCGGTAACTTTTCAAAATTTAAATCAAAAATTAAACCCTTTTCTTCATCAAAATAGATATTGAGTAACTGATTTGCCAGACTGAATTTATGCTGTTGTGGATCAAACTGGAAAAAGTTGTGCGCAGCAATCTCGGACAAATAGTCAAATTGATCAAGATAAATCTTATTTAAATTTGCTGAAACCTGAAGTAATTCTTGAGCAGCAAGCTGGTGTCTATGTGGCAGCTGCTCCTGAACTGTCTGCACCATATTTGTTTGCCTCAATCCATCTCTTACATATATTGAATTTGTTATTGTAGGCGAACAATTTTACAAAACAAATTGAATTCCAATTATCTTTTGCAAAAGTTTGTTTAAACTGAGCTGTGATCGTGTAACGGTTTTTTATCTTTATTGATTATGTTTTACCTAGTTTTTATTCCTTATAGTCAAACCACCTAATTATTTATACAAGTGACTTCTATCAAGCAACTGATCATAAATGAAGCTTATGTTTTTATATGAACTTTGAGTAACAATTGGTTATCAATTCATTTTTGTACTTTTGAATCATAGATGGTGATCCTATCGTGGGGCGGGTTGGGGCCGTTGGGCGGGGGTAAAGGACGTACCCCTCGCCAAACAAGCAAGATTTTTTGTCACTTTTCATCTCTGAAAAAGTGAGGCATTGCCTACGCAAAGCTATTTAAACTTTGAATGTAAGGTGTGGCATTGCAGTTTTTTTATAATCAAACAATTTTTCCAGAAAATTAATTTAATTAAATTTTTATAAAAAAAGATCCCCTTACTTTTCAATAAAACTAAGGGGATCTCTATCGCAACACATTTGAAATTTTCACTAAAATTTAAAATAAATGCATTGCAGACTTAATTAAGAATGTACAGGCTTTGCCCCCATACGCTCTTCAATCAAGTCATAACACCATTGGAAAATAAAGGTATACACCAAAATACAGGTGGTCATTCCAAAATCCAATAAAATTGCTTGCCACAAAGACATATCCATTGCGTAAGCAACCATTTGGAATCGTGGCTAACATCAAACCACCCTCAAAACCAATGGCATGTAAAATACGTACACCAATGGTACGTTTAAGCTTTCTCTTACGTTCAAATTGCTCAAAGAAATGGTTAAACACCATATTCCAAACCACTGAAGTCACAGCCATTGCAACACCTAATACGCCGGTAACTTCCATTGGCACTTCAAAAATAAAACTTCAATGCAATCGCTATGATCACCAACAGGATGACTTCATAGCTTAATGCATGAATAACCCTTCTTTTGGAAATCATCATTTAAAACTACTCTTTCTTGATTCGATGGTTGCATTATATTTTTATAATATTGATCAATCGAGTCAGGTTCTTTCAATTTTATTGAAAGGTTGCGTGAATTGGAGTAAATTTAAAGACTGAAAAACTAAACATAATGGTGCCAAGCGCATGAATATCAACCAAGAACAACTCACCATCTTTAAAACGGTGATGGAAACAGGTTCATTTTCAGCAGCAGCACGACAGCTTGGCAAAGTTCCCTCCGCTGTCAGTATGTCTATCGCCAACTTGGAAATAGACTTAAATCTAAAACTCTTTAATCGTGTAGGGCGTGAACCAATACCCACACCTCAAGCTCAACGCTTATATGAAAAAACTGAACAACTGCTGGTAGAAATGAATCAGTGGAAACAACAAGCGATTGCGCTTAGCGAAGGCTTGGAATCCTCATTAAATATCGTGGTGGTTTCAGAATTATTGCATACAGACTGGGCTGAATACATTGCACTGCTGGGAGAGCACTTTCCAACTTTAGAAATTAATATCTTCTCAGCACCACAAGAAGATGCGCTGAAAATGCTGATGAATCAGACGGCATCAACTGGCATTGATGTTTGAACGTGAAATACTTGAAAGCCGTGAGCAATTTGTCGAATTTAAAAAAGAAGCCTTGGTTCCTGTTTCAGCTATTCATCACCCATTATCAGCACATAAACAAGTTACTTTTGAACAAATCCTACAATCCAGACAAATTGTCGTGGCAAGTCGTGATCGAACCATTAAACCCGAATTACTCTATTCTAAAAACTATTGGCGTACTGACAATCACCACTCAGCATGTGCTTTAATTTTAAAAGAACTAGGTTGGGGGGTACTTCCCTTAGAAATGTTTAATGAAAATCCAGAGCTCAAACATAAGTTAAAAATCTTAGATTTGCTCGATTTCACACCAAAATTTGAATATTTTGTCGACTTAGTCTGGAGTCGTGAGAGCAACTTAGGCTCAGCTGCTCGTTTTTTGATTAATCACATTCGAAATCAAAGAATTCATACAAAATAATAGGCCTTTCAGTACATTTTCCTGTTTTGCTCAAATCGCATTGTGTTATAAATAAATCACAAATATTTTAACTAAGAAATAATCGGTAATGACACAATCTGCATTAGATCAATTAAAACGCTTAACCACTATCGTTGCTGATACAGGTGATTTAAACGCAATTCAACAATTTCGCCCTTTGGATGCAACGACTAACCCTTCACTCATTACAGCAGCAGCACAACAGCCTGAAAGTCGTGAGCTGATTGAAGATGCCTATGCTCAAGCAAAAAAAGAAGGTTATGAATTAGATGCACTCGTCGAACGCACCATCGATATTCTCACCGTCAAATTGGGTGTCGAAATTTTAAATATTGTAGAAGGTCGTGTTTCAACAGAAGTGGATGCAGCCCTTTCCTATAATACCGAAGAAACCATTGCCAAGGCTAAAGAGCTACTTGCATTGTATAAAGAATATGGGATCGACCAAGACCGTATTTTGATCAAGATTGCCTCTACATGGGAAGGTATTCAAGCTGCGAAAGTACTTGAAGCAGAAGGTATTCATTGTAACTTAACCCTGCTTTTTGGTTTACACCAAGCCAAAGCCTGTGCAGATGCCAATGTTACTTTGATTTCTCCATTTGTCGGTCGTATTTTAGATTGGTTTAAAAAAGCTGAAAATGTAGAAAGCTATCCAATTGAGAAAGATCCAGGCGTATTGTCTGTTAAACAAATTTATCATTACTACAAGCAACATCAAATCAAAACTGAAGTGATGGGCGCAAGCTTCCGTAGCATTGACCAAGTTTTAGGTTTAGCTGGTTGCGACCTTTTAACCGTTGCACCAGGTCTGCTTGAAAAATTGAACAATGATCAACGTCATGTTGTTTCTCAACTCAGCTTAGACACTGAACAGACTGCTCAAGAACATCAAGAGATCTCTAAAGCTGAATTTAAACAACAATTGGAAGCTGATTTAATGGCATTCCAATTATTACAAAGCGGGATTGACGGTTTTATCAAAGCACGTGAACAACTCGCATTATTATTGCGTCAATCTTTTGGCCTAGATGCTGATTTTATTGACTAATCTATGCATTTAGAATGATTTATATAAATCTAAATTGTAGATGCGCTTTTGGTTAAAATTGCACTAAAATCGCTCACACTCTAAAGCCGAGTTTGTTATCATAAATGCTCGGCTTTTTTATTTCGCTTTTCTTATACAGTGAGAATGTTGTGTTTGGTATTACCGATATTGTGACATATATACTAGGGACTATTTTTATCGTCATTTTACCCGGCCCCAACTCATTGTATGTGATGTCAATTGCCTCTCGATTTGGAATTAAAACGGGCTATATCGGTGCTTTAGGCGTATTTACAGGAGATTTAATCCTGATTCTCTGCACTGTTTTAGGTGCTGCCTCTCTTACTACATGCCTTTCCTTGGTTATTTATCATTCTCAAAGTTGTAGGTGCAAGCTATCTGTCTTATCTCGGTATTCGTTTACTGATCGCAAGTATCAAAACTTGGCAGAGCAAACCACAAACGCTGCAAACAAATACATCGAATACTGCAACTAACGAACAATTCCATCCATTTCGAACAGCACTAACCATTAGCCTACTCAACCCAAAAGCAATTTTATTTTATCTCTCGTTCTTTGTTCAGTTTGTCGATCCTGATTACCCTTACCCTGCTTTAAGTTTTGCGGCACTTTCAGTGATTCTGCAAATCATCAGTATGAGTTATTTGACGATCTTGATCTTCTCAGGCGTTAAACTCGCCACTTTTTTCAATACACGCTACAAAATTGCTGCAGGTTGTGTTGCTTGTGTAGGCTTACTGTTCTGTGCTTTTGGAATAAAGCTTGCTGTTTCAACGATGTAAGCTGATTTAGCTAAATAAATCTCCCGATTAAAAGCATTCTTTTTGGATCGTTCTTTTGGATAAACTGCGCTTTCTATTCAAGGCAATATCTAATCTTTATCAATGGGTAATCTATAGTCAACCTGCAAAATACTCAGACAAAGAGTACAACGTCTTTCAATTAATATTTTCGTTTTGTATCAATTTGAGAAAATGTTGGTTATTAAATAGTTCTTGCAGATGCCGCGACCTTATCGTGGGGCGACGTGTAAATACCGTTGCGTAGGGGATGCACTCCTCGTTTAACATGAGTTAAAAGACAAAGCACTGCTTTGCTGTGCGAGAGGTAAGGTCTTGGCCTCGCCTAACGGCGACATCTCATGTCAAAGCCCTTTACGATAGGGTGGCATTGTAGCTTTTATGATTCAAATAATTTATTCCATGTAATTGATTTGATTGCAAATACTTATAGGGAAATTATATTCTGTGTCAGGTTTTTGACATCTATACATTGTTTTCAACTAAAACAGTTCTAGATTAAATAAAGCCAAATTCTCCCAAAAATGAGAATTTATTCAATTTTATTTTTCCTTTTGCTATTTAATTCCAATTAACCCTATAAGCTTTAAAATGATCCATGTATGATGGTTGCATTTTCAACCATTCAATCAAATTTAAAAGCAAGGGATCATGCAAAAGTTACTCCAAGACTTCTCTATACCTGCTGTATTTGCAGGTTTCATTACCTTCTTAATTGGTATCAGTGTTTCGGCTGTACTCGTCATACAAGCGGCTCAATTACTTGGCGCAAACCCTGAACAAATTACCTCTTGGTTTTGGGCACTCGGTTTAGGTATAGGTCTTTCAGGATTAATTCTTTCTTGGAAATTCAAATATCCTGTTGCCACCTCATGGTCAACCGCTGCACTTGCACTCATCATTGCCACTGCCAGCGGCTACTCACTCTATGAAGCCATTGGTGCTTTCTTAGTGAGTGGCTTACTGACCGCCACACTAGGCTTTTTAGGCATATTTGAAAAAAATTATTTCGTATATTCCTCAGAGTTTGACCAGTGCCATGCTGGCAGGCGTATTACTCAAGTTTGGTATTGCTCTATTCGCCAGTATGCAAAACGACTGGGCATTTATTCTCAGCCTTTTGGCGGTTTATATCGTCACTAAACGGCTATGGGCACGTTATTGTATTGTGATTACCGTGATCGCTGGAATCATCATTTGTCCATTTTTTATGGAGTTTCATGTTCCAACCTTACAGTGGGGATTGGTAAAACCAGTATGGATGACACCTGAGTTCACATGGTCTGCAATTCTCGGATTGGCACTGCCTTTATTTGTAATCAATATGGCATCTCAGTATTTACCAGGGATTGCGATGATTAAAAGTTATGGCTATAAACCCCATGTTAACCAACTTATTGGTTGGACTGGTACAGCGCAGACTTTGCTTGCACCATTTGGCTGTTATACCGTGAATATTGCCGCAATCAGTGCTGCTGTCAGTCTGGATGACCAAGTTCACCCAGACCCTGCGAAGCGCTATATTGCTGGCATGAGCTGTGGTTTCTTTTATATTTTGATGGGGCTATTTGCGGCAACATTGACAAGTCTATTGATGTCTTTTCCACATCTTTTTATTGTGGCATTAGCGGGGATCGCCTTGTTTGGTACGATTAGCCATAATATTGCGATTGCATTTCATGAAGTCAAAGATCGTGAAGCCGCACTGCTCACCTTCTTATTCAGTGCATCAGGTGTTCAGTTTTTTGGGATTGGTTCCGCTTTTTGGGGACTCCTATTTGGCTTCGCTGTTTCGTTTATTTTAAACTTTAAACTTAAAAAATAGCATTCTGATCAATAAGATGAATGGAGGCTCATTCATCTTATTTTAAATTTTCAATCGTCGAATCAAAGCAAATCGAGAAGCGATAGACAAAAAAAGCTTACCCTAGGATGGGTAAGCTAGAAAGCTTGAAACAACAATAGAAACTACAGCGAGAATCTGGAAGCTATCTTAGCGATTGGTTAATATTTAAACCAATACTTAAAAACACTTATTGGATATTTCTCAACCGAAAACACCCCCTAAAAGAACCACATTTCCAGCAAATAAAGTGAGAAAAATCTCATTTTCAAAGATAAAAAAACAATAAATCGCCGATCATAATTCATTCATTAGACCAAAGTCTAAAGATTAAATCTCAGGGTAGTTGCCAGTGCCTTCAGGCCAAGGTGTAAGCAATTCAAATCCTGTATCTGTGACAGCAACCATATGTTCCCATTGTGCTGACAATGACTTATCCGCAGTAACCACAGTCCAGCCATCTTTCAGCTCTTTGACACTGGATTTCCCCGCATTAATCATTGGTTCAATGGTAAAAACCATACCCTTTTTAAGCACTAAGCCCTGTCCGGGTTGACCATAATGTAATACGTTAGGTTGCTCATGATAAATCTTACCAATCCCATGACCACAATATTCACGAACGATCGTATAACCTTCACGTTGCCCAACTTGTTGGATTGCATGACCAATATCCCCGAGTGTTGCACCGGGTTTGACCATATGAATCCCAGCCACCATTGCCTCATAAGTCGTTTCAACCAGTCTTTTCGCTTCAGGTTTAACTGTACCCACATAGTACATACGGCTGGTATCACCAAAATAACCATCTTTGATAATCGCAACATCTATATTGATAATATCGCCATCATTTAAAACCTTGTGTTTTGATGGGATACCGTGACAGACCACTTCATTTGGAGAAATACAGGTGGTTTTAGTATAACCATAATATCCAATATTTGCAGGGATCACTTTCAGCGTATTGACAATAAAATCATTGCAAATATCGTCTAAATACTCAGTCGTCACCCCTGGCTCCACATATTCACCAATCATTGCTAAAACTTGAGCAGCTAAACGCCCCGACACTCTTAATTTTTCAAGGTCTTGTTCGGTTTTAATGGTGACTGTAGAAGCTTTCATTGGATCTGTCCGCAAAAGTGAAAAAATATTATATGCCTTTTCAATACGTTTAGGGCAATTTACCGCCTATCTTATTCAATAAAAATGCAAAATCAAGCACATAAATTTTAGAATAAGTATAATCTTTCCATATGATGATTTTATCTATTCTATATTTTTTGAAAATTTTGATTTTTTCAATTTTTGAAAATTAACTGTGAATCATCCACATAAATATAATCAATATGACTAATTGGTTAAAATTTATAAAAAACGGGAATATTATCCATAAAATAAAATACAAAAAATAAGCTATTTCTACTAAAATCGCTGTTTTGCTTTTTCAACCACAGTTTATGACTAATCTCCGTACAAAGGATATTATTGCTTTAGGCTTTATGACCTTTGCCTTATTTATTGGGGCAGGCAATATTATTTTTCCACCCATTGTTGCTCAACAAGCCGGTGAACATGTATGGCTCGCAGCGCTAGGCTTTCTAGTCACAGCTGTAGGCTTACCTGTTATTACCATTATGGCGCTTTCTAAAACTGAAGGTTCTATTGCGATTTTAAGCTCGCCTTTAGGTAAAGTCGCAAGTTTAATACTGACTGTAGTGTGTTATCTCTCGGTTGGGCCATTATTTGCTACACCTCGTACTGCAACTGTTTCTTATGAAATTGGTTTTTCCTCATACTTTGGAAATGGTGGTACAGCATTATTTATTTATAGTGTTATCTATTTTGCATTTGTAACTTTAGTTTCTCTTTATCCAAATAAATTATTGGATACAGTGGGTCATATTCTTGCACCGCTAAAAATTATTGCACTGGCAATTTTAGGTATTGCAGCATTTCTGATCCCGACTGGTTCAATTTCTCCTGCGATCAACAATTACGCTACCAGCCCTGTTTCTGAAGGTTTTGTAAATGGTTATTTAACCATGGACACTTTAGGCGCTTTGGTTTTCGGTATTGTGATTATTCATGCAATCCACTCTCGTGGTGTCACAGATAAAAAGCTCGTAACCAAATATGCCATTATTGCAAGTTTGATTTCTGGTGTAGGTTTAACGCTGGTTTATCTCAGCTTATTTAAACTTGGTTTAGGCAGTCATGATGCTGCTCCAAATGCTGAAAATGGCGCAGTGATCCTGCATGCTTATGTTCAACATGCTTTTGGTGACTTAGGCTCTTTATTCCTGACAGGTTTGATTTTTATTGCATGTATGGTTACTGCGATTGGTTTAACCTGCGCATGTGCTGAATACTTCTCTGAACTGACAAAAATTCCATATAAAGTTTTAGTGGTTATTTTGGTGTTGTTTTCATTGGTGATTTCAAATCTAGGTTTAACCAAACTGATTGCTTTTTCAGTTCCCGTACTCAGTGCAATTTACCCACCCGCAATTGTGGTCATTCTATTGAGCTTCTTTTGGGGTAAATTCAATAACCCAACCACGGTTATCGCACCTGTTACTGGCGTTGCATTTTTATTTGGTCTTATTGAAGGAATTAAAGTCACAAGCTTTAAAGACAGCTTACCTTTGATGATTCAAAACTTACCGTTAAATGAACAGAATCTTGCATGGGTGATCCCATCATTGATCGTGTTAATCATCTGTGTCGTAATTGATAAAGTTAAAAAATAAAGCTTTTTAATTATCATCCTTAAAATTTGATTTTACCCAAATCTTATTTTAACAGTGATCAATAATTGTCATGTTTACCCCACAGGCCGTTATTGTTTGCGACACAATTTTTAAAGCGTTCTTTGATCCATCTTAGTGCTTCAAACATGTGATCAATGCACCTGAATAGATCAAATCAAGCTTTGCTCTACGTATAAAAAACATTTGGCTAAAAATACTAAAACTTAATTTTAATTCAACAAAGATAAATTCAGTCGCGTTGTTGCTTTTTTTGAATGAGTGAACCGTTCTCCATGCCAAAATTGAATTATTTTGAAAAAATAGTCATTTTTTTCGATTTTTGCATAAATATTGCATAATTTTTATCAACTTTAGTCGAAAATACTTTCAAGACCTATTCAGTTATTGTATTTTATTTTGATAACTAGCTCACACTACTTCAACAACAATTACATCATTTATCAAAAAAATCACTTATATTTTCATTTTTTATAAAATAATCATCACTTGTAATAAATATGTCATAATTATTTTGAATAATAGAGCTATTTGCTCTTGAAATAATAATTAGATATGGTACAACTGAATAAACCAATCCAGACTAAAACAATGTGGTTTTTGTCGAGCAGACAGGAGGAATGGGGATGTTATCAATACATTTCAATAAGCAAGTCTTCATTAATTCTTTGAAGACAAATACAAAACTGGTCATCTATCTAAGTACAACACTTGCACTTTTAGTGACTCTGTTTATTCATGGACTCATTCAAGGCAATTTAAAACCTGAATTTTTTGCCTATGCATTAGTCGTTTCTGCTGCCTTCTATGTTTGGGATGTAGTCGATCATAAATCTCGTAAACTCGCGAAGATTACAGAATAAAAGATGGATGCCATGCATCCATCTTAAATAAGAAAATCATAAAAATTTAAGTATTAAAACAAAGTATTAAACATTCCTAGTAATAATCCTCCAGTCGCAACAATCTCCCCGAGTACCAATAACAGCATTGCTATACGTAACAATATTTTCGGTAAGTGCATTGTTCCTAATTGGTGTGGTTCTTTGAATTGATTTGTCGTATCTTTTAAAAAACCATGCAAAACATAACTGGCAATTGAAAAGCTAAAAAAGAATAAATTAATCAAGACAAATATTAAATTTGTGGTTTCTGTCCAGCTTGAACAATAGGCCATCACCGCTAAAATCAAAGTGGCTGGAGCATAAAGCAAGCTACTGCGATGTGCGATATCGACATAATAATGAGCTCGAGCCATTTCTGATCGACTAATTTGGAAATATTTCCAAACCCCTGTTAGCATACCCACCCATAGATAAATCCCACTAAATATTAAAGCTAACTTTACCGACAAACTTAAACTCACTAAATCCATTTAAAACATCCTAATTCCAACAGCTTAAAATATTTATATTACCTTTGACTCATAAGTCATACTTTCATCAAGTTTCTTTTTAGAACTTATGTAAAGTAATCATTAAAGCATACCCATTGAATTGTTATGAATACATTTGAAAATTTAACCATAACTTGTGCAGATAGCTATAGCTTAACTGCACGTTTTTATCCGGCAAAACAATCAACCCATCAATTGCCTATTTTGGTTTGTCCTGCAACAGGTATTACCCAAGGTTTTTATCATCATTTTATAGAATGGCTTGCCCAACAAGGTTTAGATGTACTAGTCTTCGATTTTCGTGGTATAGGTGAGTCTTTACATGGTCCTATTCGTCAGTCCACTGCAAGTATCCAAGACTGGGGACAACTGGATATTCCTGCTGCTATTGAAACATTGCTGAATAAAACAGGCAAAGAACAAGTCATACTCTTAGGTCATAGTGCTGGGGGACAATTACTAGGCATTGTTTCTAATTACAAGAAAGTGGCACAAGTAATTGCAATTTCAGGCTCTACAGGACATGTAAAAGGACTTAAAGGGCGAACCAAACGTATGGCGCCTGTCATGTTTAAAATGATCTTCCCTGTTTCAAGCTTAGTCAAAGGCTATGGCGCAACCAAGTTTTTAGGCATGGGAGAAAATTTACCCAAAAATGTTGCAAAACAATGGGCTGAATTTTGCAGTAAACCCGGTTATGTGATGAACGCTATAGGTAAAACGATTTTCGAGGACTATCACAACGAAATTCAATGCCCAATTACGGTGTATTGGTCATCGGATGATGAGATCGCTACAGAAGCCAATGTCAAAGACTTACTTCGCTTGTATCCAAAAGCCACCACAGAAATGATAGAGCTTAAACCGAAAGATACAGGCCATAAAGCCATTGGTCATATGTTAATGTTTAAGAAGTCACATCAAAATTTATGGCCAACAATGGCACAAAATATTTTAAATTAATTTTTAGTTTTAAGTACTTAGATAAGTAATCCTATCTAAGTGCTCTTTTTATTCAAAAAAAATGCCTCATTAATGAGGCATTTTTTTAGTTTTTTATATCTGCTTGCGATTTAATCGTAAAACAGTTACGAAAATTGCTCTGGACGGGTAATTTTTACCGTCTTGATCCGATTTTCATCCATTTCGATGACTTCAAACCAAATGCCCTCTTGTTCAATCTGAGTGCCTACTTTTGCTTCGCCTTGAGTCTTGTCTAAAATCAAACCTGCTACGCTAAAGTAACCTGAGTCTTCTTGAACTAGATCCAACATGCCAAGTTCCAGCTCAAGCTGATACAAGTCAAGCATACCTGATGCTTTCCACGTTGTATCATTCAGTTTGATCAACTCTAACTGTTCATCTGCATCTGGGAATTCACCCGCAATTGCTTCAAACACATCCAACGGAGAAATCAAACCTTGGATATTACCAAATTCGTTACTCACCAAGACCAAAGAACCCTTAGACGTTCTTAAAGTATGAATAGCATCAATCACTTTCATTTTTTCAAAAATAAAAATCGGACGACTACGTTTAAGCAAGGCTTGTAATTGCTCTGGTTCATCCAATACATCAATTAACTCTTTAGCACGTACAACCGTAACCACTTTATCCAATTGTCCGCGACATACCGGGAATAAACTATGTGGTACAGCCAAGATTTGCTGACGAATACTTTCCGCATCATCTTCAAGATTGATCCACGAAATTTGATTTCTTGGCGTCATAATTGAGGCAACTGAACGTTCAGCAAGTGTCAATACACCACCAACCATATAGCGTTCTTCATCACCAAAGGCTTTTTGAGCAGCTAAAGCTTCAGGGCTTTGTAATAAATCTGCATCCAGCTTACTTCCCATCAATTTTAAGATTGAGTCTGCGGTACGATGACGCAACGGCGTTTTCGACTGATGCTTTTCAACATTACGGCTGGAAAATTGGTTAAAAGCTTCAATTAAAATTGCCACACCAATACCCGAGTAAATATAGCCTTTCGGAATATGGAAACCAAAACCTTCAGCGATTAAACTCACACCAATCAACAATAAGAAACTTAGACATAGAATCACGACTGTCGGATGCTTATTGACAAATGCGGTTAACGGCTTAGAAGCAATCAACATCACAACCACAGCAATCGTTACAGCGGCCATCATCACATAGATATTGTCGACCATACCAATCGCGGTAATCACCGAATCAAGAGAGAATACTGCGTCTAAAACGATGATTTGCGCAACAACAGCCCAGAAGCTTGCATAAACAACTGCACCTGAACTTTTAACCTCAGGTTTGCCTTCCATTTTTTCATGTAGTTCAGTGACGGCTTTATAGACGAGGAACAGTCCACCGAATAATAAAATTAAGTCTCGACCTGAGAAAGACAACCCGCCAAAAGCGATTAAAGGCTTGGTTAATGTGACCAGCCACGAAATAATAGACAGCAAGCCTAAACGCATAATTAAGGCTAAAGATAAGCCAATAATACGTGCTTTGTCTCGTTGTTCAGGAGGAAGTTTATCTGCAAGAATGGCGATAAAGACCAGGTTATCAATACCCAGTACAATTTCTAAAACAATTAGGGTTAAAAGACCAACCCAAATTCCAGGGTCTAATAAAAATTCCATTATTAGAGCTCCTGCTTATTATTATCAATATATAAGAGAGAAAATAAATTTGACCTACACGACGACGGATCCATGAATGAAACCTTTTCAACTAAATTAGATTAATTATGCACAATATCTTGCAGTTGTAATTAATTTTCACAAAAATTTTACATTTATTTAAGATTTTTCTTATGAATAACCTTGCGATACGGGTGAATTGTAAGTAATCCCTGCCTCGCATGATCAATTCGATGCTTTACAGATGCCGATTCATCTTATTCAAATTATTTTTCACTCAATCTAACAAAAATGTCATTAGCTTTTTTCAATATAAATTGTGTATAACTATAGTTATTAAATGCTATTTACCTTCTAACGGTATAAATCGCTTTAATTTAATTAATGATTTTCAATCGGATATATGGGCATTTAGGGAGGAAATACTTAGATTTATTCCCATTATGACGTAATCAAACCTAATTATTAACAGTAAAGCCAAGTTGATTTTTCTTATTTTTCAGTTAAAATAACATCAGATGTTAATTTTTTTAACTAATAAGCTTGCTTTTAACAACATCTTCTTGGTAATTTTCATACTTAGGCAAGCTGAAATATACGTAGGAGGAGCCACTATGACACAGGGACATTCAATGACTTTCAATAAAATCAACCTTTGCGGTTGTTTTGAAACTTTCGATTCCACACTAACAACTAGAGAATGAACTCTGTTCATTCTAAATTGCATGAAGAAGCGACTAAATTTACGCAAGGTATTACTACTTTTTATCTAATTTAAGACAGTTATACAATGCCTTTACTGAATACTTTAACTTAAGTTTGGTTCAAGCAAAATTTACATTTCGTCGATTTTACTTGTTTTTTTCATTAAGTGATCTATCACATATTGATTCAAGTATTCAAAGTAAAATATGATTACCGCTTAATATATGGCAATAATTACAAAAAACAGGGACCTCTAAATGACTAAAAAATATGCAAAATTTTTACCTGCAGCTGAAAAATTTTAATATCGAAAATTTCCCATACTACTGGATCAGCCAAGTTCATTCTCAGTATGTTTTAAATTTAGATCACGTACTTAAAAAGTATGGGGTAGACAACTCTAGACGACGATTATTAGTTGCTTTAGAAGCCAAACCAGATGCAAGTGTTTCTGAGCTTTCGGAAATGATCGTTTCAAAAATGTCGACGACGACTAAAATTGTTTATCGCTTAAAAGAGGAAGGCTTTGTGGATACCTACTCTTGTGAACATGATGCACGTATTACACGAGTACATTTAACAGAAGCTGGTCAACAAATGACGCTAAAAATTAACGATTTAATGAGTGTTGTACTTGAACAGTCATTTGACGGTTTAACACCACTACAAATTGAAAAAACCATGGAAAATTTAAAAATCATCTTTAAGAATCTTGCACATTAATCCTTAAGATTCTTCATCAAAGATGTTCAACTGTGGCGAGTTTTTGTTATTTGATACTTTGGGGCAATAAAAACACTCAAACTCC
Organism: Euborellia annulipes; assembly: GCA_023213315.1. Classification (NCBI taxonomy): domain Eukaryota; kingdom Metazoa; phylum Arthropoda; class Insecta; order Dermaptera; family Anisolabididae; genus Euborellia; species Euborellia annulipes. Next base: position 50,774 of record JAKCPI010021395.1, read on the forward strand.
GCCACAGGGAAACCCTCAATAAAACTCGAAATATTGGGCTGTTGTAAACCCAACCACTCATCAAGTCGATGATGTGGAATGACTACCACCGAACGCTTATCTGTTCGAGGTTCATGGAATTCACTCATCATCGGATGGTTGTGGGCGTCCATACTGATCATGGTAGCTGAACGAACAACTTCACCGGTTTTTAATCGGGTAATCTCATACAATGCCGCAATATAAAAAGCTTGACCATCTTTACGCCTTACCCCCCAACGCTGTGGTCGGCCATTGATGTATTTGGATTCATAGAACTCTGTCACGGGGATCACGCCAAATTGGCACTTGCTAAAAGCCTCGACAAAACTGCGCTTTTCCATCAGCGTTTCATTTCTTGCATTATAAGTATGTTTTGCTGCTTCTTTATCCTCAGCCCATTTTGGCACTAAACCAAAGTTGACTAAACGCCATTCAATCCCTTGATTAGATTTAAATAACAACGGCGTTTGAAAGCTTGGAAATATTTCATCTTCATAAGAGAAAGGTATCGCGGGTAAGCCAAGCTGCTGAACTTGTATTAAGCTGATCGGTTTAAAATTAGCACACATAATAATAAGATTTTAAATGATTAATTTATAATTGTTGAATCTATCTATCGCGCTATCCATTGATAAGAACCTTAGACATTGATAAAAACTTGAGACAGCTCGCGATTTAAATTGAGGATAAACCGAAATTTATCCTCTTTGCTTTTATCCAAAAATCTTTTTCATTTTGGCGCTTAAACCATGGAAAAACTTATGTTTTGCATTGGCTTTTTCACTGAGTCAAAAAGTTAATTTGAATAGATTGACGTTGCCCTTCATAAGGAATATAGCCATGCCAACCATTGTCAGTCACTTTAAATGCAACCAGTGAGCCTGGTCCTGCATTGATTTCAGTCACATAGTTATTGATGTCTTTGTCATCATTGAGAATACGTAAACGTCCATTCGGCGCATCCCAAGATTCATTTAAATAGATTAAAACCGTCAACAATTTGCTTTTTGAATCACTATGAATTCGCCCATCTTTTTGACGAGAGTAGCCACGTAAAGTAATCATCATCGGATGTTCCATCACATTGACATCAAATTTATCTGTTAAAATTTGACGAAATTCTGGTGTATCCAATGATTTTAGAAAGCGATCAAAATTAGGCTTAATTTCTACATCTTCGATGTTAAAGCTTCCGCCCTGTTCAATTTTAGGAAAGTCTTGGATTACTGCCTGGACTTCACTGTCAGCCAAAGCATTTTCAACCACAAAATACGGATAAGGCGTACTTGCAACTTCAGCATTTTTCAGCGCATCTAATTTCAGAATTGATGTCATTTATAATTCAGCTTAATGATTAATTCCCTTAAATTGTATCAGAGATTTTATATTATTGGCTTAAAACTCAAAGTCGGGTCTACAAATTTTATATATGAAAGCAAAGCAACATTTAAAGTGAACTATAAAAAGAATAAAGCCTCCGAAGAGGCTTTATTGATAAGTCGAATAGGATAAATTAGACGATAAAGTTAATCGCCTGTATAGCCTTTTAACTTTAAGCGATACGCATGCAATAGTGGCTCAGTATAACCAGACGGCTGTTCACCACCTTTGAATACTAAATCATAAGCAGCTTTATATGCATAACCGTCAAAACCAGGCGCCATGTTGCTATATTCAGGATCGTTAGCATTTTGCTCATCAACAATCTTCGCCATACGCTGCATAACTTCTTCAACTTGCGCTTTAGTCACAATACCATGACGTAACCAGTTCGCAACGTGCTGAGAAGAAATACGTAACGTTGCACGGTCTTCCATTAAACCGACATTGTTAATGTCTGGCACTTTAGAACAACCCACACCTAAATCAACCCAACGAACAACATAACCCAAGATACCTTGAAGGTTATTTTCAAGCTCTTTGGTCTTCTCTTCTTCAGTCCAGTTTGTATCTGTCGCTAAAGGCGGTGTCAACAAGTCATCTAACGGAAGCGCTTCAGTTTTCAATAACTCTTGTTGGCGTGCTGAAACATTACATTGATGATAATGAATCGCGTGAATCACAGCACCTGATGGTGAAGGAACCCATGCACAGCTCGCACCTGCTTCAGGATGTTCAATTTTGGTTTTATACATGTCTAAAAGCATGTCAGGTTTAGGCCACATGCCTTTACCAATCTGTGCTTTACCACGTAAACCTGCTTGTAGACCGACCATCACATTACGGTTTTCATAAGCTGGGAACCAAATTTGGCTTTTCACTTCGCCTTTACGAACGAAAGGACCTGCTTCCATAAAGGTATGAATTTCATCACCTGTACGGTCCATGAAACCAGTATTGATGAAAATAGTACGGTCTTTCGCTTGTGCAATACAGTTTTTCAAGTTTACAGATGTACGGCGTTCTTCATCCATAATCCCGATTTTCAAAGTTTTCGCTGGTAAGCCAAGTGCTTGTTCAGAACGTTCAAACAATTCAACAGCGAATGCAACTTCTTCTGGACCATGCATTTTTGGCTTAACGATATACATTGACCCTTTACGAGAGTTTTTGTTTTCGTTTTGGCCTTTGATGTCTGCGAAAGTCAATAATGGTGTAATTAAAGCATCCATAATACCTTCGTAGATTTCAGCACCATCTACAAGGATCGCAGGGTTCGTCATTAAATGGCCAACGTTACGAAGAAGCATCAATGAACGACCATGAAGTGTTGTTTCACCACCGATCAAGTTCTTATGTGTACGATCTTTATTCAATGTACGCGTCACGGTTTTACCGTTCTTCTCAATTGACTCTTCAAGCGTACCTTTCATTAGACCTAACCAGTTACGGTAGCCTTCTACTTTCTCTTCTGCATCTACAGCAGCAATCGAATCTTCCAAATCTTGAATCGTAGTAACAGCAGCTTCTAAAACAAGATCTTTAACACCAGCCGCATCAGTTTTACCCACTGGGCTATTTGCATCAATTTCAATAACAACGTGTAAGCCGTTATTTAAAAGTACAATTTCAACAGGTGCAGATTCTTCGCCATTAAAGCCGACAAATTGTGATTCTTTCGCCAAAGTCGAGGTTGAACCATCTTTAAGGCTTACAACAAGTTTTTTGCCTTCAACAGCATATTTTGTTGCATCTGCATGTGAACCATTTGCCAATGGGAATGTTTCATTTAAGAAATTCTTAGCAAATGCGATAACTTTATCGCCACGAACAGGGTTATAGCCTTTACCTTTTTCCGCGCCACCTTCTTCAGAGATCACGTCAAAACCGTAAAGCGCATCGTATAAAGAACCCCAACGTGCATTTGCCGCATTTAAGCAATAACGTGCATTACGCACAGGTACCACCAACTGCGAACCAGCCAATAATGCGATTTCTTCATCTACATTTTCTGTACTGATTTGAAAATCTTCTACTTCTGGTAATAAGTAGCCAATTTCTTTTAGGAAAGCTTTATAAGCTTGGAGTTCAAATTTATTGTTGCGGTGCCATTCATCAATTTTAGCCTGAATCTCATCACGCTTCGCTAAAAGCGCCTTATTCTTAGGGCTAAGATCGACAACAACTTGCTCAAAGTTTTTCCAGTATGTTTCACTATCTAAACCAGAACCTGGTAGTGCTTCATTTTCGATGAAATCGTAAAGTTCTTTAGCAATCGCTAACTTGCCTTTTTGAATACGTGCAGTCATTGTCTTTCCTGATATTGCTACTTTTTATAACAAGAGTTTCTAGTATACCGATTTAAACCATGCTGAATAGTACTATCACATTGCTAAATAGTGATCATTTTAATTAAAAAAATAGCGACATTAACTTAAAAAATAATGATCAAAAATACAGCAACACCATCAACTAAATCATCAACTTAAATCGCTTTTTAACAGTGTATAAATTTTTTAAAATGTCTAAATTAGACCAAAGTGCTGAATCAACCCTAATTTTCCCATTTTTTTATACACTTTTATTCCTTGAGCAAAGATTAAGCCATGAATAGCGCTAAATGTCGATAAAACCAATCCATAATTCTGTGTAAAGAATTGTTCGACTCACTTATATTTTTTTCTGTTTGTTCAAATCTCATCTTATTGTTTCAATTTAGATGATTGGAATCTTTAGCAACAAGGTGGAATCGCATAATTTTTTTAAACCACTTATACTTTTTTAGATTATTTAATTTTACAGCGTCGATCTATTATCTGGCGACAAGTAGAGATAACGTGCTGCACATAAAAAACCTGTTTAAAATTTTCATTCTAAACAGGTTTCTGGAATCGCAAGGTCTAAGCTAAATAAGCAATAGACCTTAGCTTCAAACGAAATGCTTCACTTAGTTAAAAGTTTTAAAACGTGTTGCATCATCAATAAATGTTTTTTCGCCCGCTGGTGCTTCGATTGAACCAAATACTAATTGTGCGCGAAGTTTCCAGTCAGCAGGTACATCAAATGTTGCTGCCACTTCTTCATCCACGATTGGATTATAATGTTGTAAAGATGCACCAATACCCGCTTCAGCCAATGCAGTCCAAGTTGCAAATTGTGCAATACCAGTTGAATGCTCAGACCATACTGGGAAATTATCAGCATATAATGGGAATTGTTCTTGTAGAGCTTTGATCACGCTTAAATCTTCATAAAACAACACTGAACCAGCACCAGCGATAAAGCTGTTAATTTTACCCGAAGTTCCTTCAAATGCTTCAGCTGGAACGATTTTACGTAAAGTTTCTAAAACGATTGTCCAGAATTTAACATGTGAATCACCAAATAAAATCACAGCACGAGAAGACTGTGAGTTAAATGAAGATGGGCTATGCTTGATTGCATCTTTGATGATTTCTTCAATTTTCGCTTGGTCTAAGCTTAAATCTCTACCAATTGCATAAATTGTACGGCGTTGTTTGATTTGATTTAAAAATGACATGGTGTTAATCCTTCTATGACCAAATGGGTCGTGTTATTTAACATGGTTTGAGTGTATTGCATCATTCTTAGTTTCGTCATGCTTATATACATAACAATGTGTTCTATATTTAGAACAATATGTGAAATCGGGCATTTTTAAATGCTACCGTGTTTTATGTGGTCCCCTTTTTGAATTGTAATTAAAGTATTTATTAATCAAACAATTTAATTAAAATTTACCATTAAACTCAGCCTATTGCCTTGAGCTTTTCAATGATAAGAATATGGCAAATATCCTATATACTTTTCATTGCTTGTTTTGTGGTAAAAATATTGCAAATCTGAACAGATGATTCTAGACATCGCATTAAAGTACAACTTGATGGCATTCTTATGATGCCTTCTTTCAATAACGTACCACCATCAACCCCAATCTTAGAAAATAAAAAACTCCGCATAAAGCGGAGTCTCATTTAAAATAAATAGTTATCTAAATTATTTATCTGTTTCAAACAGTGCAGCGACAAATGATTTTGCAGAGAATGGACGTAAATCATCAATCTTCTCACCCACACCAATATATCGAATTGGTACATGGGTACGACTGGCAATATTAAACAACACACCACCCTTTGCTGTTCCGTCTAATTTGGTAATGGTTAAACCTGTTAAGCCTACAGCTTCGTCAAACATTTCAACTTGGTTAATCGCGTTTTGACCAGTACCAGCATCCACCACCAACATCACTTCATGTGGCGCAGTTGCATCAATTTTTTGCATCACACGTTTTACTTTAGTCAACTCAGACATCAAGTTACTTTTGTTATGCAAACGCCCTGCTGTATCAGCAATTAAAACGTCCACACCTTTGGCACGTGCACTTTCAAAGGCATCAAAAATGACTGAAGCACTATCTGCACCATGGCCTTGAGCCACGACAGCAATATTGTTACGTTCACCCCAGATTTGAAGTTGCTCAGTTGCCGCTGCACGGAAGGTATCTCCTGCCGCAAGCATGACTTTCTTGCCTTCACCTTGTAAACGTTTGGCTAATTTACCAATCGTGGTGGTTTTACCCACACCATTTACACCCACCACCAAAATCACAAATGGATTTTTATTGGGATCGATATGCAATGGTTTTACCCGAGGTGCAAGTAAAGCAACCAGCTCTTCTTGTAGCGCTTTATACAATGAATGTGAGTAAATCAAATCACCACGTTCTGTACGCTCAGTCAAATTCGCAATAATGGTTTTAGTCGCCTCTACCCCGATATCAGCAACCAAAAGTTGCTCTTCTACTTCTTCGAGCAACTCATCATCAATTTCTTTACCACCAATCAGGATATTGACCATACCATCGGCAAGGCTTTTACGTGATTTGGTCAAACCTTCTTTCATGCGGCTAAAAAAGCCACCTTTAGATTTTTCATCTGCCGATTCAATCTGTGCGTCTTGGCTCTCAGTTTGAACAGGTTCCGTTTTAGGTGTTTCTACATTATTTTCAATAATAGGCACATTGACGGCTGGTAAACTAGGTAATGTGACATCGTCATCCCCGATATCCGCATCAATCAAGAATTTATTTTGCTGTTCTTGCATGCCGATTCCTTGAAAAGCATAGCGTTAAAAAAGAATGAGTTTAGCATAGATTGCATCATTTTTAGCGTTAAAGCAGCGATAAAACAAGCAAACCAAAATGCAACATTCCAGCCTTGCTTTAAATCATTAATTTTTTAAGAATAGTTCTAAATTTGAAATAAATTTTTGGGTTATCTGTGTATATTCTGAAATCTAAATTCTTAAATCTTCTTAGACAATCCAAAGTTATACTTGCGCCACTTTTATTTTTATCTTTTAACACGGTAAATACGCAACTTCAGGCAGCACCTCAAAGCCAACTTTCTAGGACCACCTTTGAAACCACACTAAAAAATGGTTTAAAAGTGATTATCCGTGAAGATCATCGTTCACCAATTGTTATGACCCAAATCTGGTACGGCGTGGGAAGTAGTGATGAGTCAGGTAATGTACTTGGTATTTCGCATGTGCTTGAACATATGATGTTTAAAGGAACCAAAAAAGTTCCTGATGATGAGTTTGCTCGTTTGAGTCGAATTTATGGTGGCCGCACCAACGCTGCCACATATACAAATTACACCAACTATTATCAGCTTTACCCCAAGAAGTATTTTCCATTGGCATTGGAACTTGAAGCAGACCGTATGACGAATCTGGTCCTCAAACAACAAGACTTTGATCCTGAAATCAAAGTGGTTATGGAGGAAAGACGACAACGGACAGATGATAACCCACGAAATCTAGCCTACGAACGTTTTAAATGGATCGCCTATCCAACCAGTCACCATCGTCAACCAGTGATTGGCTTTATGAAAAACCTACAGAATATTCGTCTGGATGATCTTAAACATTGGTATCAAACTTGGTACACGCCCAATAATGCGACCTTGGTCATCGTGGGAGATGTCAATGCAGAACAGGCACTTAAACAGGTTGAAAAATATTTTGCGGCAATTCCCAAAAAAGAACTTCCTGACCGTAATGATGTTTTAGAGTTTGATCGAATGGGGTATCGGCACATGGAAGTGCAGTTGCCAGTACAAGTCCCCAACTTGTTTATGGCTTGGAATGTTAAATCCATTGCCACAGCAAAAAACCCACAAGATGCCTACGCACTAACCATTATCCAGTCCTTACTGGATGGCGGAATCTCCGCACGCTTACAAGACCGTCTGATTCGAGATAAAAAAGTGCTGACCGCAATCAGTGTCAGTTATGACCCCTATAATCGCGGCGACAGTTTATTTATGATCTCCGCGATCCCAAGTGATGATGTTTCTCTGGATGAGGCACAAAAAGCGATTGAAAAAGAGATGAATTTATTTAAAACAGAATTGGTCAATCAAGCTGAACTCGATCGTGTCAAAAACAACTTCGTTTCAAATTTAATCTATAGTCAGGATGATATTGGTGGACAAGCCAATATGATTGGGAATTTGGAAGTAAACGGCCTAAGTTTTCGTTTAATGGATGAATTACCCAAACATTATGACAAAGTGACACCACAAGATTTACAACGAATTGCCAATATTTATTTTGTCAAAGCCAATCTGAGTAGTTTGTATTTAATGCCTGAAAGTACAAAAGAATAAAAAAGGATCTCTCATGAATTTTAATCCATTCTCGACCTATTCGATAAAAATACCCTTGTTTGTGTTCATCAGCTTACTCTACTCTCCCCTTAACCATGCAGAGGTTGAGTTAGACAATCATGATGAAACGGATGCGGTTATAGATGATTCAGCACTTAAAGCAAATTTGACCTTACAAAGCTTAAAAAATTTAGATAAACATCAACAGTACCAAGCGCCCTTTGTTCAAGACCTCTCCAACAACCAAAAAGTCAGAACACTGTTTGTTTCAGCCACCGACCTGCCTATTGTGGATATTCAACTCACCTTTAATGCAGGTTCGTCACAGGATGAGGCACTAGGAAAAGGTCTGTATGGTATGGCAAATATGGCAGCCAAACTGATCACTGAAGGCACAGATCAATATACAGCAAAAGAAATCGCGTCCACATTTGAAGGATTAGGCGCTCAATTTAGCGTTACCGCGTACCGTGATATGTTTGTGGTCCGACTTCGGGTCTTGTCAGATCCTGAAAAAATTAAACCCTGCTATCAATACCATGTTGCATGTGCTGAATCATGCACAATTTAATCCATCGGGTTTAAATCTTGTGCTAAATAATACCAAGGTTGGGCAAAAGCAAATCCAAGAAAATCCAAGTCGAATTATGAATATTCGCTTTTATCGTGCGTTATATGGACAACATCCTTATGCCGAACCCACTGTAGGGACCAATGGGAGCCTTAAAAAAATTACCCCAGAACTACTTAGGGCTTATCGACAAAAACTGCTTGTCGCCCAAAATATGAATATTGCGATTACAGGTAATTTAACTGCAGCCGATGCAACCCAACTGGCCAATTTAATCAGTCAAAATCTAACCCAAGGTGAAGCTGCACAAACACTTCCTGAACCACAAGATCAAAGTGATTTTAATATCCATTACATTCCATTTAACTCAACACAAGCCAACGTGATGATGGGACACTTGGCTATTCAGCGCAGCGATCCTGATCGTGTTGCATTAGAAGTTGCCAATCAAATGTTTGGTGGAAGCGGATTTAATTCCATTTTAATGAAAGAACTTCGGGTTAAACGGGGTTATACCTATGGAGCGTATAGTAATTTGACCTCCACATTGGCTCAGGGTTTTTTCAGTTTGAGTTATTCCACTGAACAAAACCAATTGATGGACAGTATCAAAGTTGCCCATCAAGCCTTACGTGATTTTGTAAAAAAATCCAATCCAAAGAAAACAGCTCGAAGAAACCAAAGAAGGCATGCTACGTTCTTTCCCAATGACCTTTAGTTCCAATGCCAATATCAATGCCCAAATCGCATCGATTGGTTTTTATCAACTTCCTGCGGATTATTTGACCCAATATCAAAAGCAATTGAGCCAAGTCACCACCAAACAAGTTCAAAAAGCCATTCAAAAACATCTTCGTGCGGATCGTCTCACCTTGGTTGTTGTTGCACCAACACTGGATCAGAACTGAATTAAAAGACATGTTAAGTGCGGATTTAGCCAACCCAGATCAATACAGTACAAATCAAAACAAACAAGTGGATACGCAAGCCATGCCAGATGTCCCAACTTTGATCATTCAAAAAACAATTCGCCCGCAAGCGGAACCAGCCAAATGAGTATTATCAATTATTGCGGGTCTTTACTATCTACCGCAGGATATCGTTTTACTTGTTGATTTTCAAAATGATAGGCACGTAGTAGGCGTAAATATTCAACCACATAAATACGATCTTGGTGGCGCAATTGATTGGCAATTTTTTGCGTCTTGGGATTGGCGGCTTGTTGTGAATATTGCATCACATATTTGTATTGATCAGGATTAATTGGCCGTGTTAAAGCCAATGTTGCAAGAAAAATCATCAGTGCGATGATCACAACAACAAAAGAATTCAAGATTTTTTCCACAGGAAATGAATAGAATAATTTTTGAAAATAATCTTTGAATTTTTGCATGAACTACCTCTAATTACAGATAGTTTATCATCCTGACCATAAAAATATAGGCCTTTCTTCAAGACAGCTGAAGATCGGTTGTAAGATGATCTTTAAGATCAAAATTGCGAGAACGACAGCGCTTAAATATTCTCCCCATAGATATCATCGCCTGTCGATATGAAATTTAAAGCCCTCTTCTCTTATTCAAGAAAAGGGCTTGAGCCAAGTTAAATAATGCGTGAATCATTTCTATATCGTGCCAATTAAAGGATCGTTGCACGTAAGAATGCGAAATATAAAATAATCGCAATAATTGCCAATGCAATACTGACAGCAAAGATACTCACTCCACCCTCTGCATGCGCAGGATGCAAATCATCATCATCAGCAAGGCGCCTTAATTCACCATCATAGATTCGATAAAAGCCTGCTTTTTGCACTGGATTTAAGTTTCGGGTATAATCGTACACGCGTTTACGCTGGGCTAAACAATAATCCCCAAGATGGATTTCTTGATGATAAATTGCCTCATCCAGTTGTTTACGGTGATACTGAGCTAATTCTACGATCTGAGACTCAGCAGCGGGTACATCAAAAATAAAGCCATCTATAGTGTTTGTCATTTTGCTCTCCCTTTGTCTTAATTCTCATATTGATTTTAATAAATATTATTTCTGATTAATGTTTAATCATGTAATCTTATCTTCGTCAAGCATAGATTTCAAATCGCTTGACAACCAAGGCTAATTGTAATATTAGTTTAATAAAGTTAAGTTAGATTAGTTAAGTATAAGCTCCGTTGGGGAGCTATGTTAAAAGATCATAATTACAATAAGGAGTTATATATGATTCATCAAATCTCTCACCAAGACTTAGAACATGTTTATGCAGATGCTGTAAATACAATCCAGTGTGAAATGAACTTTGTAGAAGCGGTAAAAGCATTAGAAGATGCGGCGAAAGCGGGTCATGGTAAAGCAGCAATGTTTCTTGCAGAACTTTACTACCAAGGTTTCCGCGTTGAACGTGATTCTCTAAAAGCCCAATATTGGCAAAAGATGGCAACCATGCAAGCATAATAAAACGTCACCTAGGTGGCGTTTTTTTACCCCCTATCTTTTTTATTTTTTAATAAATCATTACGCTTTCAATACATTTTTTATTGTTTTAATAAATGCTTACGATTGAGCATAAAGCACCAACAGTTCTTATAAGATTTTCAACTACAATAGGCAATGTACTAAATAAGATTGTTAATTATGAAAAAGTATATTCATCTTCAACCCATTTCGAATGAATTGTTTATTAAAATTTCTATTTTAAAATCACTCATGTATTGTGGTGTACTTTGGGGACTTTACCACGATGGCTGGGCAATGAAGTCTGGTTCAAATGAAGTTTATTTTCCCTTTTGGCTAAACGCTGTTCAAGCCCATCAGTATGCAAAGATTCATTGGCCTCACTACACCCCTCGCAGAATAACACCTAAAGATTTTAGAGAATCACTGTTACCTACATTGACACGACTCAATATCATGCCTGCATTGTTTAATTCCTCATCTCGAAAATTTAAACTCTCAACCTCTCAAATGGAACATTTCTTTTCTCATAGTCATGTTCAATTTCAACCGGCTTAAAGGCGAAGATATATTTTTAGTGGGTTTAAAATTGTTGTAAAAAATTAAACTTTATATTTTTATGACTGCAAAGTATTTGCAAAGTTAAAAAATACAGTTAAGTTAAAGGTGTGCAGATTAGTAAGCACCCTAGAAAAGGAAGAATAATTATGACGACAGTAGCACAAGTAATCCAAGATAAGATTGGTCGTGAAATTTATACGATTTCACCCTCTGCCACAGTATTAGAAGCCATTACACTTATGGCAAACAAAGGTATTGGTCGCTGTGGTTGTCACTCAAGATGTCTACAAGGTCGTCGGAATCCTCTCAGAACGCGACTATACGCGTAAAATTGCCCTTATGCAGCGTGCCTCTGACCATACAACGGTCGCTGAAATTATGACGTCCTAGAGTGATTTCTGTGACACGTGGCCAACACAGTTGAAGAATGTTTAAATTTAATGACTGACGGACACCTACGTCATTTACCTGTGATTGAAGGGTGAAACGCTGCATGGTTGGGTTTGTGTCTATTGGTGATTTAGTCAAAGCTACGATGGAAGATCAAAGAAAATTGATTGAACAGATTAAGACCAGCTTATATTTCAGGTTAAGTGAAATTATAAAAGTATAACCCTCCATGTGGAGGGTTTTTTTGTGTGTTTAGAAAATTGGCAGCTCAGCTTGCATGTAAAAAAACCTTTTTTAAATTTCTAAGATAATAAGAAATAATCACCTAGCTTTTGAGTTGTATGTCTTCATTTATCACGGGGATAAACAATTGAGCTCATTAAACGAAATCAAGGCTGAATTTACAAATTTAACGAAATAAAAAAAACCTAGCCAAAGTTAGGTTTTTAGATCAAATCAATTTTTTATCAGTTTAGATTTAACTTTTCAGCAACATAGTCGGCATCTTTATCACCCACGCCCAGAAAAGGTTTTACAACAATTTTGATTTCTTTCGCCAATTTAGGCGCTTCTACGAATTGCCCACGCCACAGCATAAAGAGCTTTCCAATACAGGAACAATCTCTTCTACGCGTGAAAGGGTCATAAACGCATCTAAACACTCTTGATCAGTTGCTGTAGAATATTCCACACGGCCTAAATCTTTTAAGAGACTATGTTGAGGGCCTTCACCCGGATAATCCAAACCAGATGCAATCGAGTGCACAGGCAATGGTGCGCCCTGTTCCATCTTCTAGTACATAACAAGCCATACCATGAATCTGACATGGCTTTCCTAAAGTCAATGTGCTGAATGCTGTTGAGTATCCAGACCATGACCTGCAGG